>CM035201.1:1756002-1780564 GCA_020233015.1 Callinectes sapidus | reverse complement strand
GAGAGAGAGAGAGAGAGAGAGAGAGAGAGAGAGAGAGAGAGAGAGAGAGAGAGAGAGAGACATACATACATACAAACAGACATATAGAGAAAAACAAACAAACAGACTCACAGATAAAAGACAAAGAACCCAAACACACACACACACACACACACACACACACACACACACACACACACACACACACACACACACTTAGAGACAAACAAACCAACAGACAAACAGACAGACAGACAGACACACCCAGACAGACCCAGACACCGGCCAGACAGCCAACCAGACAGAAGGGAAACCACCACCACCACCACCACCACCAGACTCTTCCCTGTCAAGCAAACATTTCCTGACCTTCCCATAGCCTCCACCACATCACTACATCACCACAGGGCCTCACCACATCACCACAGCCCTCACCACATCACCACACCGCCTCACCACGTCCCTTCCCTTCCCAGCGTGCATCGGCGTGCGGTGTGGCGGATCGAAGAAATGTGTTATGGACGAACAAATGACTCCACGCTGTCTTAGCTGCCCCGAGTCGTGTCCTCTGTCTCAACGGCCACGCCACCTGTGCGGGACTGACCAGCGGACCTACTCCTCCCCCTGCCACCTCAAACAAGCCTCGTGTCTCGCCGGGGCTGTGATTCTAAGGGCGTACAAGGGCCCGTGTCAAGGTAAGGCAGCTCTTGTTTGTGGGTCTTTCGCTCACTGGGAGGCCTTGATTCGCACGATAAATGAGTTCTTGAAGGGAGTGTGTGTAGTTGATGGTCACCCCAGTACTGGAGTGAACTGTACGTACGCTATGTTAAAGGATGGGAATATTGGAAATCGTGTTGTTTGAAAGGGAGCGTGTGTATTGAATTTGGTGCAGTGTAAGGATGGTCACCCCAGTACTGGAGTGAACTGTACGTACACTGTTAATTAAAGGATGGGGGTATTGGGAATCGTATTATTTGAAAGAATCTGTGTAATAAGAGGGGGAAATAAACCATATTTTTTGACATCGTGCTATTTTGAATGCGTGCAATCTAAAGTCGTGCGTATCAAGGACTCCCTGCGCGTTATTTGTACGAACACCACCACAACAGTTATTATTTCTAACCAAGATGAACAAGCAAATAAATAGGAGGAAATATTAAAAAATGGCATTAATTGTGGAGGAATGATGGTATGTAAAAGAAAATAGAGAATTAATAGAAGGAATAGGAGAGTTTGTTACGAGGTTAAAAGAAATATAAAAAAAAACGCAACAACAGGAAAGTAACTGAAGGAATGGACTACTGGTTGAAGGAGGAATGATAGTGTAAATGCAAAAATGAACAATAGAGAATTAATAGAAGGAATAAGAAGGACTGTTAAAAGAGTTGAAAGAATGTATATACCACAACCCGTATTAACAAAGATTCTTAAGTATTTAATTTACTCTTACACGTATTTCTAGTCTTTAAATCCATCTTAACCCTCAGAAATTGGTGTTGTACTTAAGCCATTATCTTATCAGCAGTGAATTTGAAGCTGCTGATAAAATAATGGCTTAAATACAACACTAATTTCTGAAGGTTAAGAAGGATTTTAAGACTAGAAATAGGTCTAAGAAAAAGTTACCTATATACTTAAGAATCTCTGTTAGAACGGGTCCTGGTGTAAGTGATGGGGTGGGTGGTTTAAAGATTGGATTTGACATTGTTGTGGTTTAATTTGGTAATGGCGTATATAGTGAAGTGTGTATGTGTGTGTGTGTGTGTGTGTGTAATTAACTGTCGCGGTCGCCTGCCTGTCATCCAGTCATCCTTTTCCCTACGGAGCGATCTTCAGTTAGGGCTGAGACCACATCACACACCACACACCGGGACAGCGAGGCCACAACCCCTCGACTTACATCCCGTACCTACTTGCTGCTGCTGTGTGGGTGAACAGGGGCTAGATACACATTAAGAGGCTTGCCCATTTGTCTCGCCGCGCCCGGGATTCGAACCCGAGCCCTCTTGGTTGTGAGCCGAGCGTGCTAACCACTACACTACGTGGTGTGTGTGTGTGTGTGTGTGTGTTTGGATAGATGTGAAAATAGGTAAGTCAAATTGTTGTTGTTGTTGTTGTTGTTGTTCTTCTTCTTCTTCTTCTCCTTCTCCTTACTGTTCTCTTTCTTGTTCTTGTTTTTGTTGTTGTTGTTCTTCCTATTCCTCTTTTCTTTCCTTTGTGCCTCCTCCTCCTCCTCCTCCTCCTCCTCCTCCTCCTCCTCCTCCTCCTCCTCCTTTTTCACCTCCTCCTCTCACCGCTCCTCCTCCTTCTTCCCCTCCAGAGGACGCGACGTGCAACACAGTGCGATGCTGGCGTGGTCAGAAGTGTCTCCTGCAGGAACACACGGGACATCCGCAGTGCACTCCCTGTGGCTCCCTCGACTCCTGCCTGCCCTCCTCCCGCCCCGTCTGCGCCTCCGACGGGAAAGTGTACCCCTCCTGGTGCGCCTTCAGGCATGAGGCGTGTCGCTCCGGCCGCGCCCTCACCCCTACACTGCATCTTCATTGCGCCGCCAGTGAGTACCCAAAGGAAGTGGTGTTGTAGTGGTTGTTTGGATGGTGGTGGTGGTGGTGTTTATGTTTTATTTTATTTTATTTGTTTTGTTTCGTCTTGTGTTTTTTTCCTTTCCTCTTTTTTTGTTGTCTTCTCTTCTTTTTTCTCTTCATTTTTCTCTTCTCTTCTCTCCTTTTCTCTTTTCGCCTCTCTTAGCTTCCCTTCCCTTCCCTTCCCTTCCCTTCCCTTCCCTTCCCTTCTCTTCTCTTCTCTTCTCTTCTCTTCTCTTCTCTTCTCTTCTCTTTCTCTCTCTCTCTCTCTCTCTCTCTCTCTCTCTCTCTCTCTCTCTCTCTCTCTCTCTCTCTGTGTTGGGTTAAATGTTTGCTAATGTTCTGTAATGTTACTACCATTTCCCCCCAAAACACTGTACATAACTCTATAAATAAGTGGGAAGAGATTAGATTGTCTCATCATAACTTAACAAAAATGTCTTGGGCCGAGTTATTTTAGGTAAGGCCGTGTACACTTAAGTAAATTTCATGGTGTTAGGGTGTTGATCTCAGGGTGAAGGGGAGAGGTGTAGCAGTGCAGTGGGTGGTGTGAAGGGTGAAGGAATTTAAACTCTTCTGTATTGGGATGAAATTTTGCCTTCAGTTTGGGTGTGATTAGACAACTTTATTGACATTACGGAGAGTCTATGGAAATCAGGAGATTAATGGCTAGAGTCTTCACTATTGTAATACCCAAATAAGTTTCTGAAGCTGTATAAGATCATCAAATAAAAGAAACGATGTGAAAAATGTGTCATATTACTGATTGAGTTTAATAATGTACCATAGTCATCATAGTATCTGTGTGGTGTGTCCCCTCAGGTGGTGCTGGTGACTCACTCGCTGGAGGAGCTGCTGGTGGAGGCGTCACAGAAGCTGGGTGTTTATGCTGCTCTGCTCTTCACACCGCAGGGAGGACACATCAATGACCTCCGCCTCATAAGGTGATTCTTGCACCCTCTACATCCCTATTCTTTTCCTCCCTTCTCTAAACACTTCCCTTATTCTTCTCCTCCCTCCTCTAGAGACATATCCCTTATTCTTCTTCCTTCTCTAAAAACACCTATTCTCCTTCCTGTAGAAACATTCCCTACTCTTCTTCCTTTTGTGAAAACTTCCCCTGTTTTTCTCCCTCACTCCTCTAGGAACATTCCCTCCCTATTCTTCTCCTCCTTGCTTAATCTAACCTAACCTAACCTAACTTAGCCCTGTTCTTCTCCCCAGAGACGATGACATCCTGTACGTATCCGAGGGAGAAGATTTCCGCCCGCCAGCCAAGCCCAGCCCTGGTGTACGCCCTGCAGGATGTGTGGGTACTCGGGCCATGGCCACCCCTTCCCCTGTGCCCACCTGTCCTATTACAGGTAAACTCATCTGCAGAATCACCTGAAATTGTACATAGGGCTAGGTTGGGTTGGGGTAAGTTAATTATGTCCCTGCTATTCTATTCCTGTCACGTCCCAACTAACCCTACTAAAAATGATGTCCCTGCTGTCTTTTTCCCTGCTGTCCTTCCCCTGTCATGTCCCTACTAATCCTTCACACTCCAGCAGGTTCCTCAGGGCAGGGCGGGGCAGAGGGCCGTGAATGGGTGACCTTGAATGTTGGTGGCCGACTCTTCACCACCACCCACGCCACGCTGGTCACCAAGGAACCCAACTCTATGCTTGCCAAGTCAGTGTCTGTGTGTGTGTGTGTGTGTGTGTGTTACCATTTTCTGACAGACACCTTGCATAAAATAAAAATAATAGTAGTAGTTCTAGTAATAGTACTGTAATAACAATAAATTCCTCAGTTTCTTGTACACTTTGCAATAACCAATAGTGATCATAATAATAATAATCGTTTCTCATATTTTTTTCAGTAAACAATAACAACAGTAATAATTATGATAGTAACACCAATGATGGTAAATTCTATAGGGTGCCATACCTCAACACAAGACCTTATACAGACGTGTACCATGTTATTTACACAGATCACTTATGCTTTTTTTTATGTAAGAGGGGGAAGCTGGCCAAGGGCAACAAAATGAAAATAAAGAGTCCACTAATTTGCCAGTCCCCTTTGTGGCTGGCTGTTCCATATAATAGGTATCTTAGTTAACATTTTTCCTGCAATTTGGTTCATCTTCCTTATTGACAAGCCACCACTGAGATCTTTTGCCTTAACTCACTGCCATCTGAAAGCATTCTATTAACTAAAGACTGTTCAATAACTCTTTTTGATTATCTTCTCTATCTTTCTGGTCAATTTTTGTTAAGATATCACTTTTTTAGGACTGTGTTGTGGTGTACATTGCAATGAAAGAGTTTGGTTAGGTTAGGGTTACTGTAATGCCCAAGACACCTCACCGCCCACCTCCCCACAGAATGTTCACCCTGGGAGGAGAGTCTCTGGTGCCAAGCTGCCGTGACGCCCATGGTGCCTTCCTCATAGACCGCTCCTACACTTACTTTGAGCCCATACTGAACTATCTCAGGAACGGCACCTTGATTTTGGATCCTGGCATCAACCCTGAAGGTCTGTGTGTGTGTGTGTGTGTGTGTTTACCTAGTTGAGATTTACAGGGACTGAGTTAATTTGGTGTGGTCGTCTCCATTTCTATCCTCATCTATTCTTTCTTTAAATTTGTGCATACTTGTTGTTATTATGTTTGGTGTTGATTTGCACCACTTAGAAAATGACTAATGCCACCGCCATCACCACCTTCAGGCGTTCTGGAGGAGGCACGGTTCTTTGGCATTGAGGGGGCCATACCTGAGCTGGAGGCGGTGGTGGCAACGAGGGAGAGCAACAAGGAGATGGAGCCTCTGAAGCGGAGACACGTGGTGGAAGCGCTCATCACCACACACCACCGGGATGAGCTCAGATTCCAGGGGGTCAGTCTGCGTGGTGCCGATCTCTCCAAGCTAGACCTGCGGAACATTAATTTTAAGGTTGGTTGAAGTGTTGGGCTTCTGTTTAAATGTAGAGATTAACCACTATATTCTTAAACAAATTGTGGGGTTCCAGTGTCCCTCACTACACCAGGTTTGAGGGATTTAGATTGGGGAAAAATCAAGGAATGTATACTCTTATGCTCAGTCACTATCCCCTAACTTAACTTACACCAGTTAAACAATCCTTCTAACACACACAAGACTCCCTCACCCCACCCTTCCTTCCTTGCCACAGTTTGCAGATCTGTCCGGGTGTAACCTCTCTGGGGCAAACATGAATGGGTGCTGCTTGGAGCGTGCCAATCTGTGTGGTGCCACGCTGGAGGGGGCACAGCTGCTCAATGTAAAGCTCCTGTGTGCCAACATGGAGGGTGCCAACCTGAGGGCCTGTAACTTTGAGGATCCAGCTGGCACTAGATCCAACTGTGAAGGTGAGTGTGTGTGTGTGTGTGTGTGTGTGTGTGTGTGTGTGTGTGTGAGTGTGAGTGTGAGTGAGTATTTTGTTGATAACCATAGGGCCTATAACTATGAAGATTTAATCAGCGGTGGTAGGTCTAATTGTGAGGGTGTAATAATAATAATAATAATATAATGATTTACGGGAATGCAGCTTACAATTTTGGCTGAAGAACTACATGTTATCCTACCTATACATAGCCTTATGTTCTAACACTCATACTTCTTAAGTCTATCCTATCGCATCTATCCCAATGTGTGTGTGTGTGTGTGTTTGTACTTGGCCTAACACATCACCAGCAGATCCCCATCTCACCACCACTTCCTCTGCAGGTGTCAACTTGCGAGGGGCAGTGCTGGAGGGAAGCATGCTGGCTGGTGTCAACTTCAGGGTTGCCACACTCAAGAACGCAAACCTCAAGAACTGTGACCTGCGAGCGGCGGTGCTGGCTGGCGCTGACTTAGAGGTGGGTAGAACAGGACAATAAGAGAAACTACTTGCAATGACTCACAGAAAGGATTTTTTTAATCTTGGTGGGACATAAGGCAATAAAAAGGAAACAAAGCCCACAGAGGTGCTGGTCCTCATGGGTATCCAAACTCATAAAATATAAAACTGACATTGTCTTTCCTATGTTATCCATACTCTAAAAATTTACTACACTATGTCTTCTGACAGAACTGTGACCTCTCCGGGAGTGACCTGCAGGAGGCTAACCTGCGAGGTGCCAACCTCAAGGACACAGCCTTTGAGTTGATGCTGACTCCCCTGCACATGTCCCAGACCATGACGTGTGACCTCTGACCTGGGATGACCCCAGCAACCCCAGCTGCCTCAGACTGCCAGGTGTGTGTGTGTGTGTGTGTGTGTGTGTGTGTGTGTGTGTGTGTGTGTGTGTGTGAGAGGTTTGCATCTGTCAGGTCCTGGTGATTTGATCTATTTGAGTGTGTGCACTAGTTATTTTATTTCTATTTCTGTTATTAAAAGGTAAGCTCATTGGTGTGTCACTCAATTTTCTACTTCTTGAGTGATGTCTTGATCTTGAGGTTTTCCTCACCTCTTATCCTTCTACTTAAGCCGTCATCCTGTCCCCTCTGTGGAGCTGCAATGATCTCCATCTCACATCTGTATCTTTGTCCTTTGCAGTGTCTCTGACCCTCTGCCGGATGTGCACAGGGCAACCAACCACTTGTCCTGCCAGGTGCAGGGAAGAGACTGAAGCCACTTAGTGTATGACAGACAAACCCTTGCTGGCAAGTCTGTGTGTGTGTGTGTGTGTGTGTGTGTGTTGCCAAAGTGGATGAGGTAGTGTGGTGTGTTAGTGGATGTATTTGAACCAGTGTATGCTCAGAGGAATGAAATGTATTACAGCCTGTGTGTGTGTATGTGTGTGTGTGTGTGTGTGTGTGTGTGTGTGTGTGTGTGTGTGTGTAATAATTAATAATAATTGATAGTTTATTTGAAAGCAGCTTACAATTGTTGGCTGAAAATCTATAGGTTAACATACAAATCCTTATGACTAGGCCCCGGGGTGATCAGGCCACCCCGTACATTTATATTCGGAGTTTATTCCTCCTACCCAGAAGTGGATCACAACTTCCGACTTACACCAGGTACCCAATCACTGCTGCTTGGTGGACAGGGGCGACACACTTGAATAGAAGTCTTGCCCAAATAACTTCCAACCTGACCCAGGAAGTGAACCCTGGCTTTTCTGATTGTGTGTGTGTGTGTGTGTGTGTGAAGTCTGTATTACTCATAAAAGGGATTTGATACAAGTACCACATTTCTCTTGGGTGAGCTTGAAGCCATGTCTCATCATCCAGACAGTGAGGTGAATGCCACTTAATGCCTTGGTCTCTTGTCACAGTTCACAGAAGAGTTGTGTGTGTGTATGTGTGTGTGTGTGCCGCATCACACAAGCACAATGTTGTGTCATTGAAGCACAAACCTGCACTCCAGCTCAGCGATGCAGCATCAAGAGGAACCCAGTCATTCAGTGTGCTTCTTGTGTAAATGTTGTAACACCAAACAGCTTATAACTCATTAACCAAGCTGTGTTCATGGGGAACCTGTGAGTGCTCCTCCTGCCACCCTATCTGTCTACTGAGAGAAACAGCAACATTCCTTTGTAACATTTTCTCCCAACACTAAGACATTCAATTGGCCATGAAAACTTAAGGATTTAACCTTGGCCAGACATGCAAGGTAACTGTGTGTGAACCCAACATGTCACTGCTCAGGCCACTAGTGACTGCCAGGAGCCATATGTCTTGGTGGATCTTGCCTGTCCCGTCACTGCACCCTGTCTCCTCACTGCCGATGGCCTGCTCTCTCAAGAGTTGGGCCGGGACCAGTGCATTCCTGCGTCCCACAAACTGTGCTCAAATTACTGCCATCTCAGCAAGAGCTCACTAACACCTGCCAGCTTCATTACAGCAGGATTGTAGCAAGGAATACTTACTGAAGTTTTGATAAAGGCTTACCTTTCTGATGCTTGTGTGACCGTCAACTGTAACATAACTCCACGCATGTTGTATTTCCAGCCATTTGGCTCCTAATTCACTGTGATTTTGTTTCACCTATGCCATAGCATTTGTACAACTGCCCGGTAACTTAGTGGGTCTTGATGCAACTCAGTGCTGTACAGAGTGAGGTGGTGTACTCACACCTGAGTGTACCTCAGTGTTGTGACAGAGTACCCAACACTTGATTCTGTGTGTTGCCCACTCCTCATGCTCAGTGTTGTCACCTACACTGTTGTTGTCATTGAAATTCCTGTGTTGAATGATGTATCTACTTCTCAACCTGCCCTAGAACAGTCAGCCTTTAAGTGTCTCCTTTGGCCAAGAAACTTTTCAAGCTTTACTTTGAATTAGGTTAAGCAGTAGCATAGTAATGACTTTCCTTCATAATCCACTTTGCTGTTGCCTTTACTTTTCGTACAATAATCTGTTCCATATTGTCTCCATGCAAGGCAAATCCCATACTGCCGTGAACACTCACTCTTCCACCTTGTGATGTCGTAGAACACACCTGTGATGTACTTTTGAGGCCTCAATCATGTTGCCTGTGGCTCTCCTGTGTGCCTGTGCCCGTGTCTCCAAACCTTCAGTGTCCTTTTTCTAGCTGTAGCAATTTATTGTAGGATTGCTACACCATTTCTAGGCCACCAACTGTGTTGTGTGGAAAGTTTCATTACTGTATGAGCTGCAGCAGCTCTTGATGTCCGTGTGAAGTGACACATGACAATAAAGTGTCTGGGATCTTAAATGAAAGTGTTTCTTTCTCTCATCACCTCTTTCAGGATAATCCAGGGCGGAGGAGTGAGGCGAACACCAAAATACTTCCTCCACTGTAATGGGAGGAGACATGTGGTTAACAAACCATGTGACACCATTAGGATGTCACAACAACCACCACCCACTAGTATCCTGCAGGCTGGGACAATTTGGTAGAAAATAAGGGAAAAAAGGAGACTGAGACCATCATCAGCTGTGTAAAGCTTCATTCTTCATTGTTTTGGTTAGATTAGTTGCCATGTACGCTTGGCACTTGACACACCCAAGACACTTCTTTTAAAGACATTGTGAAATACACACACACTCAAACACAGCAAGCATACATGTGTGCATACAAACAGCATATTGTTACCACCACAACTCCAAGACAATATAAAGAGCTGAGGACAATTCAGGCATCAAAACCACTCGGCTATTCACACACACACAGACACATCTCTAAAAGTATAATATCCTCATGACCACAAACACAATCACTGTGCCACTATGTGTTCTTCCCACACCAAACACACAGGATGCTTGACGAGACAACACATTGGGTGCCACAACACCTCGCACCCTGGCTGGTGTGGAAACAACACAAACAGCGATGGAGAAAACTGCAGGCAGCGGCAACTCTGCACTGCACCACCAACACTTCTTAACACGTACACACTGCAAACTTGGACACAAAGGAGCAAAATTCAAGAGATTAAATATGGAACACTGTATTGTCTAAATGCTATCACTACAAAACTGGATTAAACAGAGCTGGAGAAATGAGGCATGTCAGAGTGTGGGGAGAGTTGCAGATCCCTGCTCTGGACATGCAAATTTGAGCAATGTGGCTTAACCTGCTGCTGCTGCCGGGATGGTGATGGTGGGGAGAGGGACAGGAAGGATGGGAGGGATGGGAAGGGAGAAACACACCAGATGGGTTGGACAATAATTCAGTGAGACTTGTACACACTTCAAAACCCACCACAGTGACATCAATGCAATGAGAACTGAGAATTTTGACACAAGCCTTATATGAGAATTCAATCAGGGAAAGATGGAAATTTGTGGAGATGGACAGGCTGCATTACAGTACACCTTGCAGTCCTCATGTGGTGGCCTGACTGACCTGGACTGCTAAGGATGTAGTAGTGAAGAGGGCAACAACATGAGACAAAATATGAACAAAACCACATAAGCTTAGATACAAATGCCATAAATTTTAAAAGGTTACATTGGGAGTGCAGTGAGAAATTAGCATTGTGCGTTGACAAAAATATTTAAAGAAAAGCAATGGACAAAGACCTTCAAATAACAACTCATTTTGGTAAAGAGAGCAGTTGACTTAAAAGAAACATAAAAAGGCAGACATGTAAAAAAAATACATACTGACCATATTTTGAACATAAGAACAAACTAAACAATATAAAAAAGAGGAGAGAATAAAATACCAACAACCACAAAATTTTGAATGAAGAGAAAACCTGATGTACTTCAATACTTCAGCAACAGAGATTCACCCTAAAGAGGCACAGCACTCACCACTCCAGGAACCTTGATGCTACTACTGATGAACCCACTGTCTGTCCTAGACCCCTGAAGGCACTACTGACCAACCACTCCACTGCCTGCTGCCACAAACTACTCCTCCCAGTGGCAGACTCTAATGTCACAAAATTCCCTTAGCATTTGTGTGTATATGATTGATGAAGGGAGAGTATGTGGCTGACTTCACCTTACCCCTTTCAGTACTGTGATGCACTTTTACCTCAAGTTTGGAGTGATTGGATGGTTTCATTGACATTAGGAAAGCTCTATGAAATGGCCCTAGTCTTCACTATTTTAATCCTCCTATAAGTTTTTGAAGCTGTATAAAATTGCCAAATACTAAGAAGAATAGATATGAAAATGTGTCATAGTACTGAAGGGGTTAACTGGACAAGCACAGCATCCCACCACCGTGCTTAATAAAGGTGTAAGAACAAGAATAAAGCTAAAGCAAAGATGCATTTCAGAGGCCATAAAGTTAATGGAGGCATGACAATGAGAACAAAGATAAAACGAAGATACATTTCAAATACAGTAAAAGTAAGGCATATATCTTCCCCAGTAATGATAGCTACACCAAATACCTTAACCTGACAAGCATAAAAGGACGAGAACAAAGATAAACATACAATTCCGAGTGCATAAAGAAAAATTAGGCATGAATCTTCCTTGGTAGTGAAAGCAACACCAGAACAACACCAAAGCTCCCAAGACTTGTATATGAAGGCAAGACATCACCTCACTCATTACCTCTCATGTTTCTACAGTAATATAAAAAGTTCTGGAACAATAGATGGCGTCCGTCCTAAACTCTTACACTTGAACTACAACTGACAGAACCTCATCCAATGAAGTGTAAGGTGAACAAACTGGTGAAAAATGTATAAACCTTCACTAGAGATTATTCATTACTACTTTTCCATCTGTGTCATGGTCAAAACTATCACAAAACTGGCAATTAAAAGAAGGTTACACCATAAAATTATTGTACAAATGTTTCCCAACCTCACACATATAAAAACACACAGACACGCACATACACACACAAACAGGGATAAACAGAGGACGTAATGCAAAATAGAAAAGACAAAATTATGTTGGCAATAACACCAAAATGATTAAGTTTGTACCGTTTTGCTTCGTTGATTCTCGGTGGTAAGCGTTGTCATGTGACCTACACACACACACACACACAAACACACAAACACAAACACACTAGAATCTTCACCATCTATACTACTTCTATCACATTCAGGTTATGATTGCAAATTTTCTTGAGTTTTTTTGACACGAACACACTGCACAGGTACCACTGGCCAGTAGCATTACCAGGGCCACTCACAACCTCCCAGCCTCAGAGCAGCCACCCTTGCTGACACTGCCGGCTCACATCACAACCTCAGGGGGAGTTGGTCTTGTTGCTGCTGGACACTAGCAACACTTTGAAGCCCCCACACCTACCAAATTTATCACATTGAGAAGTCTTTTGTTCCCTCCAGGTGACCAAGATTGACTTCTGCCCTTCAATACTGGGACATATTCTTACAAGTTTTGGATGTGATATGACACTTGTTAACATTAGGAAGGGTCTATGGAGGATCAAAGGCTATTTTAATCCCCACATGAGTTTCTGAAGCTGTAGAAAATCAACAAATAATAAACATAAAAATGTGTCCTAGTACTAAAGGATCAAAGTGCAATGTCTCGCTTTATCCTGTTCTTGTGTAATATTCCCATTAAGCAAATTTTAAGTTTCTGTATTCCACTGATTCCTCCTGCATGATGTTGTTCTTAGCCTCTTCAGTGCAATGAGCAATAATTCACACTTAAACCATACTTTATTCCTCTTCCCTTATAAGAGGGAAGAGGAATAAAAGTGGCTGTAGAACCAGAAAATAAGTATTAAGAGTAGCTGGTAATTAAGGAGAGTCAAGTAATAAAGGTAATTAACAAAAGATGTGTCAGGTAGCAAAGAAAGAGTTAAAGAAGTTAATGCTGTAGAATGACAATGACAGGATAATTGACTGACTGACTGACTGAGGGCTGGACACCCTAAGGTCTGTGTGGTTCGAGGCACCACAGAACACCCTCAGAGGAGCAGCATGGTGGAGTCATTTGTGAAGATAAGAAACAAAAAACCAATCCACAACACTGCACAATAAGTCAGTCAGTCCACACGGGTAAATTTGGGTTGTAAATTGTCCATGATGATAACACAGGCATACGGGAGACATTGCAGAGACCACACCGGGCATAACACAATCCTGGTCACCACATTACAAAAAAGACCAAAAACTTAGTCTACAAAGAACAAACGAGCAACAAAACAAACACCGATGCTGTGCACTTCAACAAATGAGGAAACGTTAACCTGACTACAACAAATTTTTCTCTCCATAAATCAATCGAGATCCATTGGAAACTTTTAAAAATCACCAGAAAACCACATCAAACAAAAAGGACGGAGATGTGACTCATGGAAACATTCTTCAATACAAGAACTGTTGAGCATTGGCAGAGAATCACTCAAGGCGGTTCAGTGAGAATAAATCATTTCAGCTTTTCTCAAACACACTACCATTACAAATACTCTCTCTCTCTCTCTTTCTCTCTCTACCAGAAATCGGGTTAAGGCTTTGGGTGAACACTTGTAAATCTGAGACAAGTTAGCCAAGTCACAGCAGCTGCACTGACACAAAAACACATCACGGAAAAGATTACTCTCAAACACTACTACCATTATAAACTCACTCTCTCTCTCTCTCTCTCTCCACCAACAGACAAACAGGTTAAGGCTTTGGGTGAAGACTAACACATCTGAGACAAGTTAGCCAAGTCACAGCAGCTACATTGACAATAAAAACACAGGAAAGATTGTAGATTGTCTCATGCAACCCAAGTGAGGAGCAATGAGGTGATAACAAGAAGAACTGTGGGTAGAGAATAATTTTACTGTTGTTGCCTGTGTGACTGGAGGTGCACTAAAAAAGCCTCACTTCCTACCTGGCCCGGTGAATGCTATTACCTGAAAATGTTTGGTTAAAATCTGATAGTGCTTCCCAGACACACTCAGACACACATCATTGGCACTGTTTGGTTGTTCCTTTCCCTGACTCGGAATAACGTGTAGAAGAGAAGTGTAGAAGTGTAGAAGTGTAGAAGAGAAGTGTAGTAGAAGAGAAGTGTAGTAGAAGAGAAGGGCTCGTCATGTGAAAGTAAATAAAACCCTGAGGTGTGAATGCCTTGGGTTACAGGATAATACATTAAAACAAATCATTGCTGCTGAAAAGATAAAGAAATAACTCCCCACAACCAGCCAGCCAGGCCATTTGATTCTTGATGGCAACACACGCACACACACACACACATACACACACACGCACTCTCTCTCTCTCTCTCCCACAAGCATTAGGTAACATGTGGTGGCCAAATGAACTAAGAGGACTAGAGAGGTAAAATAAAGTAGTGCTGGTAAATGCTCATACACAAAGATGCCTGGGGGGGGGGAGGGGGACAAAAACATACAAAAAATACACAATTCTGGCCTTGGTCGAGACGGAGAGCCACGGGAAGAATCACAGCAACACGATACAAAGATACAAATACTAACGCATGGCAAGAAATGGGGTTAAAATTCTGCATACAAGGGATTGATTACGAGTGTCTCTTTACATGTAGGTAGCAAAGATTTCTCTCTCCTCTTATTCTCTCTCTCTCTGTTTTCTCTCCAGCTTCTCTCATTGTGCCTTCTTCTCCACTGTGGCATCTGCGGCGGCGGCCTCCTTGCGCCTCGCTGGGGGAGGGAGGACTTTGGGAAGGACGACAATCACCAGGACTCCCAGAATGTGCGGCAAGAAGTAAAAGTCTCTGCAAAGATGAAGGTTAATGGTCAGATTACTAAACTTCATGATTAAGCCTCTCTCTCTCTCTCTGTCTCTAAAAAGAAGTGTTGTTCTGTCAATAATATGAAATAATATGAATAAAATAGGTCCAGATAAATGAATACATGCATAAAAAACTGTGTCATTCCTTTCTCCGCAAAAAATCAAAATATGTAAAGAACACACACTGGTTCACTCTTGTCCCTACACTGCACCTCCTCTAGACAACACAGTACTCCCACAGTGAGGCTCACAGCACACACTAGTTTGAGGCCTTACAATTAAAGACAGTCAGGACAGCATCTCACCTGTAGACTGCAATGCTGCCCCAGAACCTTAGGAGGATGAAGGGGAAGGTGAAGAAGGCGAGGCAGAGGCGAGTGATGACGCAGGTGAGAACGTCATAAGCCATCTTTGCCCTGACCCCTGCTGCCACTACCCTCGGCCGCACGGACCTCCTTACCTGTGGGACGACAGTGACACTCGAACAATGAATGACTGATGAAAGGCAAGGAAAGAATGATTAAGAAAGAATGACTGATGCAAGGGAAGAAGGAAAGAATGATGAAGAGAAAATGATGCAAGGGAAGAAGGAAAGAATGATTTAGAGAGAATGAATGACTGATGCAAGGGAAGAAGGAAAGAATGATTAAGAGAAAATGAATGACTGATGCAAGGGAAGAAGGAAAGAATGATGAAGAAAGAATGAATGACTGATGCAAGGGAAGAAGGAAAGAATGATCAAGAGAGAAGGACCCCCAACCCCCCAAAAAAAACAGCAAAATCAAACACTAACATATCTGGCAACAATAGTGAAATACACCCCATTGACAAAAAAAATGATGAAGAATTAGACTAAAAAGGAATAGAAAGAAAAAAAACAATAATAAAAAATCAGCAAAATCCAACACAAAACAAACACTCACATATCTGGCAGCGATGGTGAAATACGCCCCACTGACAAAGGTAATGTAGTAACCGGGATAGAACCCATGCCACATAGAGGACAGCATGTATGTGAACAGCGTCTTCTGCACAGTGGCTCTCTCGTACACCATGAACCTCAGCCACTTCATGGTCCCGCTGTTCCAGGCCTCTAGGGTGTCACGGAGACTCAGGGCACTCTGGGGGCATAGCAAGGGAGGAGGTCAGGGAGGTGGTCAGGGATGGGGAGGAAATAAAGAGTGGTTTTGGTGGGGGAGAGAAGAGAGAAGGTAAAATGATGATGAGTGTGAGGAAAACTGTCTTTGTTCTTTGTTGGGAATGGAATAGAAGAGAGAGAGAGGATGATGGGAGGAAATAATAAGAGTGGTTTTGGTGTAAGGAGAAGAGAGGAGGTAAAGGGATAACGGAGTAGAAGGAATGAAGTGTCAGGAAAAATAACTGTGCTTTGTTGGGAATGAAGGAAAGAAAGAATTATACAAGTGAGGGAAGGAAATAAAGAGTGGTTTTACTGTAGGGAAAAGAGAAAGAGGAAGAAAAATGATGGAGTAGAAGGAATAAAGTATGAGGAAAAACATCTTTGTATGAAAAATGGAAGACAACTTTTTACACCACTACTTAAATCCCAATAACCAACACCCACTCCACCAAACCACACCACACAACCACCACTCACCTCCACACCCACCACATCCACATTAGACACCATATCCCAGCGGTGTGCTCCATCCGGCCCCTTCCCGTTGTACCCTATGCCGGACATGTTGCAGATACTGTCCCCCAGAAGCCAGGCTGTGTAGTAGACGTGGCGGGTCAAGGACGTCACCGCCACCAGGAAGAACATTTTGTACAGGTAGGAATGCTGGAAGAATGCCGCATCTGTTGGGAGGGAATGAGCAGGAATGAGTAGGAATGAGTAGGAATGAGTAGGAATGAGTAGGAAAGAGTCAGGGACGTCACCGCCACCAGGAAGAACATTTTGTACAGGTAGGAATGCTGGAAGAATGCCGCATCTGTTGGGAGGGAATGAGCAGGAATGAGTAGGAATGAGTAGGAATGAGTAGGAATGAGTAGGAAAGAGTCAGGGACGTCACCGCCACCAGGAAGAACATTTTGTACAGGTAGGAATGCTGGAAGAATGCCGCATCTGTTGGGAGGGAATGAGCAGGAATGAGTAGGAATGAGTAGGAATGAGTAGGAATGAGTAGGAAAGAGTCAGGGACGTCACCGCCACCAGGAAGAACATTTTGTACAGGTAGGAATGCTGGAAGAATGCCGCATCTGTTGGGAGGGAATGAGCAGGAATGAGTAGGAATGAGTAGGAATGAGTCAAGGACGTCACCACCACCAGGAAGAACATTTTGTACAGGTAGGAATGCTGGAAGAATGCTGCATCTGTTGGGAGGGAATGAGCAGGAATGAGTAGGAATGAGTAGGAATGGGTCAAGGATGTCACCACCACCAGGAAGAACATTTTGTACAGGTAGGAATGCTGGAAGAATGCTGCATCTGTTGGGAGGGAATGAGCAGGAATGAGTATGAGTAGTGGAAGGAAAAGTGACGAAAAGGTTAGGTTAGGTTAGAAAAGTGGTTAAGACTGGGAGAAGAGGAAATATGTCTTTGTTCTTTGTTGGGAATGAAGGAAAGAGAGGGTTATATTCTCCCTCCTTCCTACCCTCCCTGTTTCTCTCTCTCCCTAACTGCTCCCCCTTTCTTTCTCTCTCTCTCTCACACCCTAACTGTCTTCCACTTCCCTCTCTCTCTCTCTCTCCCTAACTGCTCCCTCCTTCTCTCTCTCTCTCCTTAAATGTCCCCCTTTTCCTCTCTCTCTCTCTCCCTAACTGCCTCCCTTTTCCTCTCTCTCTCTCCCTAACTGTCCCCCGTGCCCCCCCTCTCTCTCTCTCTCCCTCACAGTCCTCCCCTCCCCCCCTCTCCCTCCCCAACCCACCCCTCCCACTCACCTGTGACATAGCTAATGGGGAATCTTGGCAGCACAACAACGGTGACGAAAGCACTGACGGCCGCCAGACCAGCCTTGTAGAGGGAGACGCGGGTGGGGTCAGGCTCACTCTCAGGGGTGGAGGGACGGTGGGGGGCCACTCCGTCACCCTCCACATGCCCGTCCTTCCCCACCATCACCTCCTCCTCCACACTCTTGTTGCTGTTGCTGTCTAGTGCGGTCTGTGGATGGATTAGTTTGGTTGTATGTTATTAGTGTGTTATTGTTATTAGTTTGTTATTAGTGTGTTATTAGTGTGTTATTGTTATTAGTATGTTATTAGTGTGTTATTAGTGTGTTATTGTTATTAGTATGTTATTAGTGTGTTATTGTTATTAGTATGTTATTAGTATGTTATTAGTATGTTATTGTTATTAGTATGTTATTAGTGTGTTATTGTTATTAGTATGTTATTAGTATGTTATTGTTATTAGTATGTTATTGTTATTAGTATGTTATTGTTATTAGTAAGTTATTGTTATTAGTATGTTATTAGTTGTGGTTTTATGTAGTAAGGGGAGTGGATATTTGATTTTTTGGGGTCTAAGTGGAGGAAATGGATGAAAAATGAAGGTTATACAAAGGAGAGGAAAGGAATTGTACCATTTTAAACTGCACAGCACCTCACCTTAGCACTGGCAACATTCATGGCCCTCTTAGCATAGTTGGTGCCCTCGATGAAGTCCTGATAGTCGGCAAACATGAAGAAGGGGCCAGCCAGGATGGAGTGGAAGTTGAGCATGTAGCTAAAGTACTCTATGGCGGATGGCTTCTTTCTGGGCAGACATAGGGGGAGGCACACTGTTATTGGGTGTGTGGTGGTGTGGGGTGATGTGTGGGGTGATGTGTCGGGGTGTATAGTGGTGTACAAAGGGTCTTGGTGTGTGATGGGTGGTGTAGAAGGGGTTATTTGTGATGGGTGGTGTGGAGAGAGAGAGAGAGAGAGAGCAAACAATATAGATAGCAAGATAATCAACAGTGGAAAAAAAAGAGAAAAGCATCAACAACACATGAATAATCTGAGTACTTACTATAAAAAAAAAGAAAAAAAAAAAAAAAAAAATCAAGATAGATCTCCTCCACCTCCTCCACACTCCCAGATACCTTTACCCTTATCACTCCACCAATCCACTTAACTCCCCGTCCATCCACCCCAAAACCGCATGTATTTATGTATGTATTTATCCTGCTTGCTTATCTACCTTTCAATTCTTGCTTATCTAATACAAAAACACACGCACAAAGTTAACAAGAACGCCCGTGTATCTGTGTGTGTGTGTGTGTGTGTGTTTATTTCTCTCTGTCTCTATTTCTATCCTCACCTAATATTTCTTTGAATTTGTACACACTTGTTATTATTATTATTATCATGTTTTCTGTTAAATCATTCCAGGTTTCGATACTCCTCTGTGAAAAGCTGTGTTTCTCTGTGCCCTTTGTGTCCTTTCCTTAAGTTTTATTGAAAGTGTGTGTGTGTCTGTGTGTCTGTGTCTTTCCTTGAATTTGTGCACACTTGTTGCTGTTATTACTTCTTGTGTTATATCATTCCACATTTCGATACTTCTCTGTGTCCTTTCCTTAGTTTTATTGAAAGTGTGTGTGTATGTGTGTGTCTGTGTGTCTTTCCTTGAATTTGTGCACACTTGTTGCTGTTATTACTTCTTGTGTTATATCATTCCACATTTCAATACTCCTCTGTGGAAGGCTGTGTTTCTTTGTGCCCTTTGTGTCCTTTCCTTAAGTTTTATTGAAAGTGTGTGTGTGTGTGTGTCTGTCTCTTTCCTTGAATTTGTGCACACTTGTTGCTGTTATTGTTTCTTGTGTTATATCATTCCACATTTCGATACTTCTCTGTGTCCTTTCCTTAGTTTTATTGAAAGTGTGTGTGTGTCTGTGTGTGTCTGTGTAACCTACCTAAGGACCATTTCCCTCTGCAGTGGCGTGAGGTCGTGATCCTTGAGGCCAGAGAGACCATCGTGCAGGCTGTAGGCGAGGGAGGTGGCCTTCTGCACCATGATCATTAGAGGACCTACGGAGGAGAGAGAGAGAGAGAGAGAGAGAGAGAGAGGAGGTTAGGTTAGGTTAGGTTGACGGCAATGGAAAGAGGAGGAAGAGGAGTAGGTGAATTGAAAGAAGTAGAGAGGAAAGCAGAGAAGGAGGGAAAAAGAAAGGAAAGTAAAAGTGAAGGAGAGGAGATTGGTAGAGAGAAGTAAAGAGAAGGAAAGACATAGAAAATTCATGTTTTTTGAGTATACAGCAAAACATAGAGAGAGAGAGAGAGAGAGAGAGAGAGAGAGAGAGAGAGAGAGAGAGAGAGAGAGAGAGAGAGAGAGAGAGAGAGAGAGAGAGAGAGTAGGTGAATTGAAAGAAGTAGAGAGGAAAGCAGAGAAGGAGGGAAAAAGAAAGGAAAGTAAAAGTGAAGGAGAGGAGATTGGTAGAGAGAAGTAAAGAGAAGGAAAGACATAGAAAATTCATGTTTTTTGAGTATACAGCAAAACATAGAGAGAGAGAGAGAGAGAGAGAGAGAGAGAGAGAGAGAGAGAGAGAGAGAGAGAGAGAGAGAGAGAGAGAGAGAGAGAGAGAGAGACAGAGAGAGAGAGAGAGAGAGAAAGCCCACACACATGTAATGACTGATAGCAAGAAGGAAACTGGTAAAAACTAGCTGGAGGAGACTGTATCATGGTGGGTGAAGGAGGCATTAATCTCCTAACCTCCATAGACCCTTGCTAATGTCAACAAAATGGCCTAATCACACCCAAAACTCATGGTGAAAAAGTGTTCCAGTACTGAAGGGGCTATAACACACATAGAATAAAATTGACAAAGTAAAAAAAGGAACAGAAAATGATAACAAAAGAGAAGAAAACAAGAGTAACAAAGAGTAAGAGACAACACAGATAAAGATTTTCCAAGCCAAGATATGGAGAGGATGTAATAAATAATAATAATACTGACACACGTAAGATAAAGAAAATACACCTCCTTGAGATATGCCGTCTAATGAACTAACTTCCTTGGTGATGAGTGTGTGTGTGTGTGTGTGTGTGTGATAAGTGGTCTTTGTGGGGGGGCTTAAACTATGGCACACTTTACTATCAGTCTTTATCTATATGGGGATGCCGCTCTCTCTCTCTCTCTCTCTCTCTTTTTATATACAAGAGCACATTTTCTATGACTTTTTACAAGCATACACTGATTTCATTCATTATTTTTCTACAATCACACTTTCCTCTCTACCTTTTTTTTTTTATTTATATATGGGCACACTTTATCACTTTTTTATATGCACACACTTATCTCAGTCATTATTTTTGTGGAGCATACCTTCCTCTTATCACTCTTTATTATATGGACATCCTTCCTGCTATCAATGCTTTTTATGACACCTTCCTCCTATCTTTTATTAATACTTTTTGCACATCTTTCAATTCAAAATCTTTCTTTCTTTATGAGCACACTTTCCTTTATCACTTATCAGAGTCGCCCACTTTACTCTCACTTTTTATTATACGAACATACTTTCTGCTATCATTACTTTTTTTTAATCTTCCATGCCTTTATTAACACTTCTTCTATGTCTACACTTTGCTCTGTTACTTTATAAATATATGCACAATTTCTTCTATCTCTCTCTGTATAACTGCATGTATCTGAAGACATAAATTAAAGAACCATTAATATGCGCGTATCAAGATCTGTAAGTATTCCCAGACCAATAAAAGGGATAGACAGTGAGGGATATACAATGCGCTTTCTTTTTATCAGGTGGTGTTGGTGAGATAAGGGAGAAATATTGTAGTAGGGGCCAGCCAGCCAGCCAGCCAGCCTCTCCACAGCCTTATCATGCGGCAAGAGGGGTAAACAAACGCTGGTATTGTTGCTATGCTTCATCTAGATAACGTGTGTGTGTGTGGGTGTGTGTGTGAAGGGTGTGTGTGTGTTTAGCATATCAAATGTTTATATAGCTAGGGATAATTGAAATGATAAAACATGAATAGGTTAGCACACACAGGAGGTTAGGTTAGATAAGGCAAGGTAAAGCAAAAATATCTATCACTACCACCACCACTAACAAAACCAACATAAACACACACACCTGTAACATCAATGACAAACATGCCATCCTCATAAAACTGCCGCTGTATGTGCATGGCGGACAGGAAGGTGAGGGAGGCGGCCAGAGTGACATGGTGCAGGAGTGTCACTGGCAGCAGCAGCATCAGGAGGTAGCAGCCCAACACCAGTGCCACAGCTAGCAACACCTGTCTGAAGGAGAGAGAGAGAGAGAGAGAGGACTGCTGTAACTGGTCAAGAACAATAAAAACAATGAGAGAGAGAGAGAGAGAGAGAGAGAGAGAGAGAGAGAGAGAGGTATTGTTGGTATGTATGGGGGGAGAGGGAGAAACAAGGATGTCTGTGTTGATAAAGAGATAAAGAAAGGGAGAGAAAGGATGAGATGAAAGAGATTTGTACTGATAAGAGAGAGAGAGAGAGAGAGAGAGAGAGAGAGAGAGACTATTACTACTACTACTATATTCCTCCTTCACTACATTTCCCTTTGCTGTTGTTCTTTCCTCCTCCTCCTCCTTTCCCCAGTATCTATATTTGGAAGGTATGAGGAACCAGAGGTAACTGAACAGAAGTTATGCAACACACACACACACACACACGCACACACACACACACACACACACACTGGCTTGGCACTCACTGACACACACACACACACACACACACACATTCTTTAATTAGTATGCACCATCATACTACGCTCACACACACACACACACACACACACACACACACACACACATTGCTTCACCGATATATGTAATACACACACACAAACACATTCCTTTCACTCTCCCACAGAATCAAAAGCAATACTGACTGACACACACACACACACACACACACACACACACACACGGGAACCACCGCTATTACGTAACACAAGACAGCAGAAGGGTCAGTGAGTGTGGTGGTGGTGGTGGTGGACGGAAATAGACAAGGGGTGCTTTGACAGGAGGAAATACAGAAGCCAGATATATTTACTGGGGAGAGCTGGTGCCATAGAAACAGTGGTGGGGAGCAGGGAGACTGTGAGGGCTGGGCAGGGCTGAGTTAGGTTAGGTACAGACGTGAATCTAGAAAAATGCTAAAGTATATTTTCGAACCTCAATATTATAGTTTTTCACATTTCTCTCTCTCTTGATGGATAGATAGAGATGCGCACGGCCCTTCCTTCAATTCGCCAGTGAATACACCCTCTATACACCTGGAAACCCACGAAAAAACACTGGAAATTAGCCCAAAAGTTGCTTTCTGAACACTGACTTGCTTTCCTTCCCCCATCTTCCCATTTCTTTATTCCTCCTTCCTTCTTTCTCTTCACATCCCTATAACCATCACCAATAAACAGCCACACATAGAAACACTCCCACCCTCTTCCTCCTTCATTTATCCCTTCCTTTCTTCATTTATCCCTTCCTTCCTCCTCTACACACCCTAATTAACACCACCAGTACAAACCTCCTTAGAAACACACACACTCACGAAATACTGCAAAATGACACCAACACAGACAGGGAGGACTCACCCACCCCCTTACCTTCCAAAACAGAAGTAGGAGATGCCGAGGCCAGCCAGGAAGGACCCCCAGTGCCTCGTGGTGGTGGAGACGCGGGATGGGTGGAGGTACACTCTCATCACCCACGCCAGCACCAGCCCTGCCACTTGACCCAGGATGAAGTTGACCTGTGGGGTGAGATGATTAGGTTAGGAAGATGTAATGTTTGAGAAGAAGAAGATACAGAAATAGAAGGAAAAATGAGACAGAGAGAGAAAGAGAGAGGAAAAACACGATAGATGAAAAGATAAATAAAAACCAAGAATGAAGGAAATGAAAGAAAAAATAAAAATAAATAAGACAAGCAAAAGAACACCACAGCATGAATAATGAAACAAAGACACCCTAAAGAGGCAAAAAACAGACATGCATTGTTCTCTACACTAACAACAACAAGAAGACAAGCAAAGCATTTACATACAACCACAACCCCAAAGCAAAAATTTCAACAGTGGCAGGCGTCTATTAATCTCTCTCTCTCTCTCTCTCTCTCTCTCTCTCTCTCTCTTCTGCTGTGTCATGGTGTGAAGAGTGCAAAAGAGTGATAATCCTTCCTTAACAAGTCATAAAATCAGTATTAAGACTTACTATCATTTATCTTATTAGTAACTAGGAAAGAGTTGGTAAAGAGTCAGTAAAAGAAAAGGAAAAGGAAAAGAGGAAAGGAAAAGAGTCAGGAAAGGAAAAGAGGAAAGGAAAAGAGTAAGTTAAAGGAAGGATAGGAAAATATGTGTTTTTTTTTTTTTTTTTTGTTATTGATTGTGTTCTTTATTGTCATTTATTTGATGTTTGTGTTTGTTTTGTTCTTGTTATATTAATGGTTGTAAGTTTTCATTTCTTGTGGAGTGGAGTGATTGACAGACAGACAGACAGACAGACAGACACACACACACACACACACACACACACACACATAGACACAGTTAGACAGACGAAAATAAACAGAAGCTGACATGACATTTAGAACAGAAAGAAAGAAGGAAAGAAACACACACACACACACACACTACACACACACACACACACACTCACACACACACACACACACACACACACTCACACACACACACACACTTCACTACTTCTAATCTTCTCCCTCCTTTACAAATCTGCATCACTTTACATACCAAAGGATAAAAAAAGAAATGTAAGAAAAAATTTACCACATAAGTAAATGAATACATAAACAAATCTGATATAATATAGAGTTTAGGTTCATAGGGTGTCTAAAGTTGTTGTTGTTATTGTTGTTGTTGTTGTTGGGCTAAAAAAAAAGAGAGGGAAAGAATGATAAAGATAAGGAGGAGGAGGAGGAGGAAAGATGA
>CM035201.1:1732327-1743664 GCA_020233015.1 Callinectes sapidus | reverse complement strand
AAAAAAAAAAAATAAATAAATAAATAAATAAACAAACTAGCACCACCAACACCAACACCAACACCCCCCATAAAAAAAGAAAAATAACAAATAAACAAACCAACATCACCAATGAAACACCTTATAACACATCACCACCACTACATCACCACCACTACACCAACACCCCCCCATAAAAAAATATATAACAAATAAATATAACAAAAAAACATAACAAATAAACACCACCAATGAAACACCTTATAACACACCACCACCACCACTACATCACCACAACACCCAACACCCGCAGGAAGGGACTGGTGTACCTTGACGTGCCGATCAGCGACACGGACCTGATCTCCGTACCACCGCTGGAGGGTTTTGTCATGAACAGAGTGTTGGGAGACTACCTGGAGAGCCTCATGTATAAGATATTTGTCTCCATCGATGAACACACCCATGTCTGTGAGGTGAGTGTGTGTGTGTCTGTATGTCTGTGTGTGCGTCTTTGCGTTTGTGTGTGTGTATCCGTCTGTGTGTGTGTGCGTCTGTGTGTGTATCCGTCTGTGTGTGTGTGTGTGCGTCTGTGTGTATTTATCTAGTTGTATCTACAGTGTTCGAGTGTGTGTGTATGTGTGTGTGTGTGTTTTTCTAATATTTTGTCGATAAACTAATTTGTCTTTTTTCTCTTCCTCCTCCTTCTGTTCCCTCTTTCCTTCTTCCTCCTTCTGTTCCCTCTTTTCTTCCTCACTCTTCCTCCTGTTACTCCTTTTGCTACATCTCTCTTATGTTTCTTCTGTTCTTCCTTCCTCCTTTACCTCTTCTTCCTCTTTCTCTTTCTGTTACTTCTTTTCCTCTTCCCTTTTGCTCATGTTCTCTTTTTGCTTCTCCTATTCCTCCTATTTGTACATTTTTCTTGTTTTTCTTCTGTTCTTCCTTCCTCCTCTTCCTCCTCCTTCTGTTCTTTTTTTCTCCTCCTGCCTCTTGTTCCTTTTATTCCTTTTCCTTCTATTCCTCCTATTCTGTTCCTCCTTCCTGTTTTATCTCCTCCTCTTCCTCCTCCTTCTTTTCCTCCTCTCTCTTACCTCTGTTACTCTTTTTCCTTCTCCTTCTCCTCCTATTCATCCATCTTCCTTATATTTCTTTGGTTCCTCCTTCCTCCTGTACCTCCTCCTCCTCCTCCTCCTCCTCCTCCTTCAGCTGGCGAAAATGTTGGAGATTGACCTGTCTCTCGTCAAGGTCGCCATCTCTCTCTTCTGCCGTCTCGGGTTTGCCCACAAGAAGAACGTTGAGACATCCACACTGGAGATGCATCCGTCCTGGGAAACTGCCACCTCATCCAGGAAGAAGTGGGTGATGTGTGTTTGGATGATATGAAAGGATGATGTGAAAGTTTTTTTGTGTTTTGTTTTTATTGTGGGGTTGAATTATTTTTTATGTTTTTATTTTCTTTGGTTAGGTGTGTTTGTGTGTGTGCTTAGATTGGTCAGGGAGGGGTTAATGTATGTATGTGTGTGTAAGTGTGTGTGTGTGTGTGTGTGTGTTTGGATGGTTAGAGGAGGGTTAAGTGTGTGTTTATGTCACCATTACAGCATCTCATCACTCCTTCACCATTCACTATATCACCTTCACTATCCATCAATCTATCCTCACCACTTCCTTCATCACCACATCTCACTACTTCACCATTCCCTATATCACCTTCACTTTTCATCATTTCATCCTCACCACTTCACTATTACAGCCTCTCATCACTTCACCATTCCCTATATCACCTCCACTCTCCACCAATCCACACCACTTCACCACCACATCTCACAACCCTTCACCACCACCACAGCATGCCAGCGTCCACCACCGCAGACGACCTCCTTCTGCTTGAGCTTGAGTCCGCCCTTGCTGAGAGTACACCGGGGGAGGGAGGCATGGAGGACCCGGGCCAGACCACCCCTCACACCCCCCTGGACGACCCACTGGCCTCAGGGTTCTCCTTCCCCGGCCAGAACAAGAGGATCGCGTTTCTGTATGACTCGACGCTCACGGCCTTTCTTATGATGGGGAATTTGTCGCAGGTGTGTCTTTTTGTGGGTTGTGTTTGGGAGGGTGAATGTTGGGTTTGAATGTGTTTGGATGGGTGTGTATTTGTGTGTGTGTGTGTGTGTGTGTGTGTGTGTGTGTGTATTTCTGGAAGGCTGAGCTAGGTTGAAATGTGTGTTTGTGTGTGTGTGTGTGTGTGTTTGAGAGGGTCAGGGATGTGTGTGTGTTTGTGTGTGTGTTTGTGGTATGTTTTGAAGCTTCAATGAACAGTGTTTGGAATGCTCAGTGAGGTTTAATGTGTGTGTTTATGGTATGTATGGAAAACTGAATTATGTTTAAATATGTGTGTGTGTGTGTATATACCAAGTGATATAAAAAAAGTATACATGTTGAAATGAAGTACATTGGTGTGTGTGTGTGTGTGTGTGTGTGTGTGTGTCATGTCGCTGTCATTGCAGGGTCTGAAGAGTCATGCGGTCACCATGTTTGAGGTGGGCAAGATGCTGGACGAGGGGCTGGACTCTCTCATCTCGGAGTTGGACAAGATACAGAGGTGAGAGAACATTAGAAAATGAGGGAAGCTGCAAGAGACTATTCGTGGCAGTCCCTATATGAACACCTCTGCCCATTTCCACCTATCATCCTCATCCACAGGGAGATGAAGACACCCTTAAAACACCTTGGAATACACATGAATATAAAAAGACCCCTCGAAACACCCTTAGATGACACACAAATGCAAAAACACCCTTAAAACACACAAAAATAAAAAAAACACCTTTAAAATACATAAGAATATAAAAAAGCATTCTTAAAACACACACAAACATACAAACACACCCTTTAAAACCCTTTCAAAACATCTAACCTAACCTAACCTAACCTAACCTAACCCCCTAATCCCCAGGTCGGACTCAGAGGGCGAGGCGCAGAGGTACTTTGAACATGCCCTTACCCTGCGCACTTCAGTCACCTTCCTTCGCCACAACCGGGAGCTGTGTCCGCCCTCCCAGGACCTCCCGCCGGCCCTCGACCTTATCCGCTGGGAGAGTCTTAGTAACCTGGACCCTGCCACCACTGCCAGGCTACTCAAGAAGAACTACCAGTGAGTGAAGAGTGTTGTAATATATTGGTTTGGTGAAATTTGTTGTAATATATTGGTTTTGTGAAGTTTTGTTGTTCGTTTTTATGTTCACTGCCTCGCCTCCCCTCCCACACAGGTTCCTGGTGTCCATGGCCCCGCTCAGCTACGAGATCTCAGCCATTGAGGGAGAAACGCCACCTCACTTTGGCCCGGCCGTTCCTGAGGTTAACTCCACCTGGTTCAAGTTGTACATCTACCACATCACCGGGTCTGGCCCTCCCTCGCTGCTGCTGCCTCAGGGTGTGTGTGTGTGTGTGTGTGTGTGTGTGTTTACCTAGTTGAGATTTCCAGGGCCTAATTTAATCTAGTGTGGTCCCATCTCCATTTCTCTACTTATCTATTCTTTCTTTGACTTTGCACACACTTTTTTTGCTGTTATTGTTTCTTCTGTTAAATCATTTCAGGTTTTGATACTCCTTTGTGGAAAACTGTGTGTGTGTATGTGTGTATGTATGTATGTGTGTGTCTTCATCTATTTATGACAGACACACAATTTTCTCTTAGTACAGACTTAAGCCATTAATCTTCTGACCCCCATAGACCCTTGCTAATGTCAACAAAACCATCTAATCACACCCAAAACTCATAAAAACGCATCTCAGTACTGAAGGTGTAAAAACATTGCCCCTCTGAAGTGCCACCCAGCCTTAACTGAGTGCCATTCCACAGGGGAGCGTCTGCGGCAGCTACCTGAGTGCCTGGTGGGATACGAGAAGGTACTGGTGACGCCCTGGGGACACGACCCTACTGTGGTGCCCCTCGCTGCCCTCTTCACCACCGTCAATGAGGCTCTGATGCATTCCCCGGTGTTCATTCAGGTGAGATTGTGTGTGTTCTGTTGTGGGGTTCAATCCTTTTAATTTTTTTCCTTTTTTTTGTTGTGTTTTTGTTTTTTTGTTTTTTTGTTTTTTTGTGTTGTGTTGTGTGGTTGTATCCTTTTTTTTTGTTCTTTAGTTTTTATTTGTTTTTGTTGTTGTTGTGTGGTTGAATTCTTTTTTGTTTTGTTTTTTGTTCTTTCTTTTATTTTTCATTGTGGAGTTGAATCCATTTTTCTTTCTTTTTTTGTTTGAGGTTGAATTCTTTTATTGTATATACTTGATTTTTTTTATGTAAGAGGGGAAAGCTGGACAAGAGTAAGAAAATATTGAAAAAGTTACCTTAGATATTCATCACATATACTTTTTTGAGAGAGAGAGAGAGAGAGAGAGAGAGAGAGTCTAGCTTAAATGTTCTGTTTTTCTCTTCTCTTTCTGTGTTTAGGCATATGGATGGTACCATGACGTTTGCATCCAGCACATCCCCTTCCCTCTGGAGAACTCAAGTAAGTGTGTGTGTGTGTGTGTGTGTGTGTGTGTGTTTGTGTGTGTGTGTGTGTGCACATCAATTGTTCATTTTCACCTATTTTTTCAATCCCAAACACTATATACTATATACCACACAACAAAATAAATACATCCTTTATATAAATACATTACCATATATTTATGCATTTTGAAGGGAAATGCATAAATCTTTACCCTATATACCACCACCACCACCACCACAACAAGAACAAAAATGCATAATCCTACCGTACAAAAATCTAACCTCCCCTAACCTAACCTCCCCCCAGAGTTAGCGCAGCACCCCGCCGTCCAGACCTTGGCCCGACACTTGGACCTGGACCACACCTTTGGCTACATCAAGCTGGTGGCGTTCCCCTTGGACACCCCTGGGGCCTCCTCCCTTTCTGCCGCAGAGATCACCACCGGCATGCCACAGGGTACTCCAGCCACCGCCACCCCCGCTCGGCCCCTCCTGCCACCCACACCCCCACAGGCTGCTGATGAGGCGGAGGAGGACAGGGGTAGTGGTGGTGGTGGTGATGGTGGTGGTGGTGGTGGTGGTGGTGGTCAGGCGTCTCTCCCTCAGGTGGTCAGTTTTGATGATGTGGCCAGTCTGTCGCTAGATGTCTCTCAGTCTGGACAGGAGATTCATAGGTGAGTGTGTGTGTGTGTGTGTGTGTGTGTGTGTGTGTGTGTGTAAAAAGTAATAAAGATTAAATTGTACATAAAAAATCTTACATTTAAAAAAGACAGATAAAGAAATATTATGAACAGAACATTCCTACAATTGATACAAAAATCTACAAAAATAAGAAGAAAATTGAAGAGACCCCTTAATTAATGAAAACACTAATTAAACAAACCCCTGAAATAAAACCACTTAATAAACACATAACCACTGACTCTCCACTGCGTTTGTCAGCGACCGAGGCTCCATGACACTGCCGCTGGGGGGATGGACAGCAGTGGACCAGTGGCACCTTTTAGAGTGTCATTTTGGCCTGCCACTCTTCGATGCCACACTCAACCAGCAGGTGTCCCGTAAGATCACCACTCACCACCTCTTTAGCCCAGAAAGGTGTGTGTTGCCGTGTGTGTGTGTGTGTGTGTGTGTGTGTGTGTGTGTGTGTGTGTGTTTACCTTATTGAGATTTAAAGGGGCTGAGTTATTCTTGTGTGGTTCCATCTTCATTTCTATTCTTATTTAATCTTTCTTTGAATTTATGCAAGTGTGTGTGTGTGTGTGTGTGTGTGTGTTTGCTCTCCGACACAAGCACACACTGGGATACACTCTCTACTTTACCTGTTTATGGTTAATTTGCCCTGAAAAACCCAACAACATGTATTTTGAGTTTGATCTCTGTGATATATGAAGAACTATTATTGTTGTTATTGTTATTTCACACACTGTCATGCCTCACTCATATGAAAAAGTATTATTGTTGTTATTGTTATTTCACACCCTGTCATGCCTCTTTCACTCACTCACTCATTCATTCGCTTATTCATCTCCTTACAGTGTTGAGAAGTTCAGTGAATCAAACAAACATCTGGTGAGTCGTCTTCGAGAGTTCATCAGCAACAACAAAGTGAGTCAGTGTTGTCCTTTTCTCACTCACTATTTATTCATTCACTAACTCATCTCAGCTTTGTAATCTTTGACACTTTTGCATTAATTCCAACATATTTCATTAACTTCCTGTGTATTTCTGCATTTTTCTTTATCATGATGACCCATATGCATTAATTTCACCATATTTAATCAACTTCTCTATTTTTCCATTATAACGAGTCATTTGCATTCATTCTAACACATGTCATTAACTTCTTGTACATTTTTCTCTCCCCTTCAGGCACAGGGAGTGAATCCGGAGGTACGCAAGTGTGGGGGGTGCAGGGAAGGCGTCTCTAACCTCCCCCTCCCCACCACACCGCTGCTCTTCTCTGGCGGATCCCTGGCGCCGTGGGAGGGCTCCTGATGCCCCCACCCACACCTCCAGGACCCCTCAATGCCACCCACCCCTGAGTGAGCTGGGAGGTGGAAGGGGAAGTGAGTCCCGTCCGTAAGAGGAATGAATAAGAGAGAGAGAGAGAGAGTGTGTTGTTGGTAGTTTGTTTGGGTTTGTGTATTGAGTGTTGGTAAGGTGTTCAGAAAGGAAAGGGTTTAATCAAATATGTGTGTGTGTGTGTGTGTGTGTGTGTAGGAGTTCAGAAGCCTTATGTAAATGTGTGCAAGGGATGTAACCTCTCTCGCACACACACACACACATGCACACATACACACTTTACATAACATCTCAGTCTTAACGAGTGTAAATATCTTCAAAGCATCGCAGGAAACATGCAATTGATAGGAATTGACGAGTAGTGAGACTGAGAAAGAGAGAGCGAGAGAAGGAATGTTTGAGAGAGAGAGAGAGAGGTGGGGGGGGGGAGGAATAGAAGACATACAGTTTCATGATACAATCCATCTACTAATTTTTCACTTGTTTAATGTTCCCCCTACACTTCTCTCCAGGTTATCATTACCACATACCACTCTTCTTCCACCTTCAGATTATTCATTCCCTACTTCCATATCTACCGTTACATCTCATACACATCACTCCCTTGCTCCTTCATCTCACTACATTTCAGCCTCTGTACAGCTCTCATAACACTGCAACACATCAATAAGTGAATGGAAAGGTGTTCAAGAGAGAGCTGGTATGAAAAACGCAACCCAAAAGTGAAGTGTAATTATTGCTTCTTGAGTCTGTGGTTTGAAGAAGAACTGATGTGATTTGCTGGGAAAGTGTTTATACGTAGGAGAGAAGGAGGAAAGTGTGTTCGTGTATGATTTAACTCTTTCACTGCAATACGAGACAATTAACAACATCAGTAGCAATGCATGAGGTCTTTATTAGCATCTGCGAGAGAGGAATGCATGAAAAAGAGTACCTATGTTTTGCAATTACCCAGTTTAAAGATGTTGATTAATTATTAGGAAAGATGGAGTGAATAGCAGTGAAAGAGTTAATAGAGAGAGAGAGAGAAGAGTGTTGAGTATTATCTATCCATGTTGGTGTGTCAGAAGCAAGTATGAGATTAAGTATGGCTGAGTTGTATGAGGTAAAAGTTTGTGAGGCAATGACAGGAAATGTAATGTTGTAGAAATCAATAAGTGAATAATCTCTTTTTAGCTACAGAATCAAAGCATTTATGGACAGTTTGAAGGTTTGGAAAGAAGTGTTTGTGAAAGAGAAGTGGAGAAAGAAGTGGTAGCCATGAAAGAAGTGTTTTGAAGGAGAAAAAAGTGTTAAACAAGTATAAAGGTATTTGCAGAAGATAATATAGAAGTGAAGAGAGAAAGAGAAGTAATGAAGACTGTGTAGGGAAAAGTGTTTGAGAAGGAGAAAGAAGTGAGAAACATGTATAAACATATTTGTGGAAAACAACATAGAAGTGAAGAGAGAAGTAATCAAGGCTGAATAGGGGAAAAAAAAACAACTTCATATTGAGAGAAAAGATTACAATAGAGAAAACGTTGTTATTGATTTTGGCAGTGAGAAAGACATAGTGGTGATACAGAAGCAAAATAGAAGTGTGTATTTATGTTAAGGGTAAGGGAAGAACTATTATTGATTTTGCCAGTAAAGGTGGTGATATACAAAAGCAAAAGAGAAAAGTGTTTATTAATGTTAAGAGTAAAGAAAGAAGTGTCATTGATTCTGGCAGTGAAGAAAGTCATGGTTCACTGATAAATAGTAACACAGAATAAGGGTTCATTCATAAGTGATACACAGGAAAGAAATATTGATGTTAATGGGAATGGGAGAAGCATTATTGATCATGGCAGGAGAGGAAGCCATGGTTTTATTGACAGATACAGAAGCAGGTGTGAGTGTAAAGATGGTAAGGAAAATCTTTACACTACTTACTACTACTCAGAAGCAGGTCTCTCTCTCAGTCCCAGGAAGTGTAGGGTACGGGAGGGAAGGGTGGCAGCAGCATTGTAGGACGGGCTGAGATGTGTCTATGCAGTTCTCGTGTCAAAAATATTAAACAGGAAACTTGGAGCTGTTGTGAGAATAGTAATCAGTATAGCATGAGTAGTAGTAGTTAGATGCCAAGTTGTGGATATTAATGGTAGGTAATAGTAGTAGTAGGAGAAGCAGTTACAAGTAGTTAATGCAGTAATAGTAAGTAGGAGGCATTATAACAGTAGGAACCATGATAGTCTACCCCACTGAAGCCTAGACAAACGCTGAACAGTTCTCACATCACTGAATCAAAAAGAGAATATTTACGTCATCTAACTGCACCGCAACTCAATGTGTGTTTGTATTTATGTATTTTGCCCCCCCCCCCATCCCCCCACACACACACACTTACACACCCTCCCTCCCCACCACCAGTCTTCATAGGGAGGGGGTTATGTATAGTGTTTTCCCAGTCGATACATATTTTCCAAACTCATAACTTTCTGGAATTCAAAAAAGATGAAAACAGGTAATTTTGAGGGAGATGATTTTTTCGTTTTCTTTTCTTTCCAAGCTGATATTTTTCCCCGAATTGAAAAGAGATGAAAAGAGGTCATTCTGGGAGGTAAGTTTTCTTTTCTTTCTTTCTTTCCTTTTTCTCCATTTCAGTTTGTTTGATCTCCCAATATGGTAGATCTATTTTCTTTTTATGATGTATCACTATATTATTATATCTTCTGAAATGGTAACTTTTCCATAATTAAAAAAAAGAGATGAAGATATGTAACTTAGAGAGATTATTATTCTTTATTTTCTTTCATTTTTTCTCCCTTTCAGTGTGTTAGATCATCCAATATGCTTTATGTACTGTTTTTTCTCATGTATTTTTTAGATTTGCAATGTGTTAGAGCACCAAATATTTTCTTTGTTTCTTTCATTCTTTCTTTCCTTTTTCTCCCTTTCAGTGAGTTATACCACCCAATATTTATTATTTTTCATGTATTGTTTAGGTTTGCAATGAGTTGGAACACTGTGTCTGTCTGTCTTAAGTGGCTAAGATTAGTATGGTTACACTGTTAATTATTCTCTGTAGTAGTGATAGTAGTGGTAGTGGATTTATGATAGTAATGTAATAGTAAGTGTTAGAATATTAGTGAGTAGGAATGTCAGTAGTAGTAATAGTAGTAGTAGTAATGGTAGTAGTAGCCACCACATTTCAAATAGTAAAGAATAGCACACACACTATATCGCCAAACATATCACAGTTCACGCCATCAACACTGACAATCGTAACTCATCGCCACCACCACCACCACCACTACCTTCACTGCCTCCCGTCTCCCTCCTTCCTTCACTTTCCCTTCTCGTCAATGCAGCAGATATGAAAGGCAACAAAACAAGAATTCTGTGATGCTGGATTTTTTTTACATATTTTTCTTGGTAGTCTAATGTGCTTTTTTTGTTTTTAAAGGGCTACAAAGAGCTCGCGATTCTTTGACGCATATTTTTTTGGTTTATAAGTTAATTTTTGGGTCAGTTCATAGTGTTTAGTTTTATGGTATTTTCTGTGAATTTAATGTGTGATTTTGTGATGCCCCGAGATGTTTTAAATTGTTGCCTAAGTTTGTGATTCATTCAAAGATTTATTATGGCTTCACTTTCAAACATCTTAAGTATATTTGATTTTGTGATTCTAGATTGACAGATTAGCATCTTTGCTTTCTCTCACTTACTACTCTAATAACTAGCTAACTATTTAGGTTAGGTTAGGTTAGGTAACTCATTCCGTGGTTATAGATTGACACGTTTGCTTTCTCTTACCTCATGCAAATATTTAGTTAACTGATTAGGTTAGCTTAGATCATTCATTCCATGGTTCAAGAGTGACATGACTTCCTCTCTTCAAACGTCCCATCGCCGCCTTGTATGGTGACACAGTATAAACAGATCATCACCTTCACTTCCCCACACATTCATCAACACACATCTGTACATATCACAGCATCACAGCACAGCCCACTCACCTCTCGCCAAACACCAGCACAGCGCCACTAACACACCACCGCCACCACCAGCCGCGTCATCATCCACTGCCCTCCACCGCCCCTCCACCTCTCCACCAATCCACGTCCAAGGCTTCTATCCACAAAATAACGAATGCATCTGTGTTTATTGAATTGATGACTTTCACTAGCGCCACTTGTTTCCCCATGTGTGTTTTCCCTTTTCTAATTTTGCTGTGGTTGCTTAGCTAAGGTTAGGTTAGATTAGAATAGGTTAGGTTAGGTTAGGTTAGGTTAGATTATAATAAATTAGGTTAGATTAGGTTAGAGTCCAATATTTTTAGCATGGGGACATTTTCACAGTGGAGTCTGAGTGAATGTATCCTTCCACTATTTATAGAACCCTGAAATAACCATATATATTTTCTCTCCCATCAACCATTTCTTCCACAGTAAACACCCATTGTGAGGTGAGCTTAGGTTAAGTTTCAACTCAACATAGGGAGACCTTCATAGGGGGACACTGACAAAAGAATGGAGTGAATGATAGATAGGAGGAGCGTCATTGAGTAACCAAGAGACAGCCAAACTAGAGAACCATACCAAGTGCTTCCAGGGATGAAATAATGATGGAGAATGAATGGGGGTGATGGAAAGTGACAAGAAGTGATGGGAAGTAAAGGCTGGGTGATTTGGGGTGGAAGGGACTGATAGGGGAGTAATGGGTAGGTGACAGGGAGTGAAGGGGAAGTGATGGGTACAGTAAAGAAGTGAAGGGTAGTAATAGGGAGTGAATGGGAAGTGATGGGGAGATTAAAGAAAATTTGGAGTGACAGGCAGTAATGGAGGAGTGAAGGGGAGTGAATAGGAAGTGACAGGAAGTGA
>CM035201.1:1720758-1732227 GCA_020233015.1 Callinectes sapidus | reverse complement strand
TATTAATGGTAGGTAATAGTAGTAGTAGGAGAAGCAGTTACAAGTAGTTAATGCAGTAATAGTAAGTAGGAGGCATTATAACAGTAGGAACCATGATAGTCTACCCCACTGAAGCCTAGACAAACGCTGAACAGTTCTCACATCACTGAATCAAAAAGAGAATATTTACGTCATCTAACTGCACCGCAACTCAATGTGTGTTTGTATTTATGTATTTTGCCCCCCCCCCCATCCCCCCACACACACACACTTACACACCCTCCCTCCCCACCACCAGTCTTCATAGGGAGGGGGTTATGTATAGTGTTTTCCCAGTCGATACATATTTTCCAAACTCATAACTTTCTGGAATTCAAAAAAGATGAAAACAGGTAATTTTGAGGGAGATGATTTTTTCGTTTTCTTTTCTTTCCAAGCTGATATTTTTCCCCGAATTGAAAAGAGATGAAAAGAGGTCATTCTGGGAGGTAAGTTTTCTTTTCTTTCTTTCTTTCCTTTTTCTCCATTTCAGTTTGTTTGATCTCCCAATATGGTAGATCTATTTTCTTTTTATGATGTATCACTATATTATTATATCTTCTGAAATGGTAACTTTTCCATAATTAAAAAAAAGAGATGAAGATATGTAACTTAGAGAGATTATTATTCTTTATTTTCTTTCATTTTTTCTCCCTTTCAGTGTGTTAGATCATCCAATATGCTTTATGTACTGTTTTTTCTCATGTATTTTTTAGATTTGCAATGTGTTAGAGCACCAAATATTTTCTTTGTTTCTTTCATTCTTTCTTTCCTTTTTCTCCCTTTCAGTGAGTTATACCACCCAATATTTATTATTTTTCATGTATTGTTTAGGTTTGCAATGAGTTGGAACACTGTGTCTGTCTGTCTTAAGTGGCTAAGATTAGTATGGTTACACTGTTAATTATTCTCTGTAGTAGTGATAGTAGTGGTAGTGGATTTATGATAGTAATGTAATAGTAAGTGTTAGAATATTAGTGAGTAGGAATGTCAGTAGTAGTAATAGTAGTAGTAGTAATGGTAGTAGTAGCCACCACATTTCAAATAGTAAAGAATAGCACACACACTATATCGCCAAACATATCACAGTTCACGCCATCAACACTGACAATCGTAACTCATCGCCACCACCACCACCACCACTACCTTCACTGCCTCCCGTCTCCCTCCTTCCTTCACTTTCCCTTCTCGTCAATGCAGCAGATATGAAAGGCAACAAAACAAGAATTCTGTGATGCTGGATTTTTTTTACATATTTTTCTTGGTAGTCTAATGTGCTTTTTTTGTTTTTAAAGGGCTACAAAGAGCTCGCGATTCTTTGACGCATATTTTTTTGGTTTATAAGTTAATTTTTGGGTCAGTTCATAGTGTTTAGTTTTATGGTATTTTCTGTGAATTTAATGTGTGATTTTGTGATGCCCCGAGATGTTTTAAATTGTTGCCTAAGTTTGTGATTCATTCAAAGATTTATTATGGCTTCACTTTCAAACATCTTAAGTATATTTGATTTTGTGATTCTAGATTGACAGATTAGCATCTTTGCTTTCTCTCACTTACTACTCTAATAACTAGCTAACTATTTAGGTTAGGTTAGGTTAGGTAACTCATTCCGTGGTTATAGATTGACACGTTTGCTTTCTCTTACCTCATGCAAATATTTAGTTAACTGATTAGGTTAGCTTAGATCATTCATTCCATGGTTCAAGAGTGACATGACTTCCTCTCTTCAAACGTCCCATCGCCGCCTTGTATGGTGACACAGTATAAACAGATCATCACCTTCACTTCCCCACACATTCATCAACACACATCTGTACATATCACAGCATCACAGCACAGCCCACTCACCTCTCGCCAAACACCAGCACAGCGCCACTAACACACCACCGCCACCACCAGCCGCGTCATCATCCACTGCCCTCCACCGCCCCTCCACCTCTCCACCAATCCACGTCCAAGGCTTCTATCCACAAAATAACGAATGCATCTGTGTTTATTGAATTGATGACTTTCACTAGCGCCACTTGTTTCCCCATGTGTGTTTTCCCTTTTCTAATTTTGCTGTGGTTGCTTAGCTAAGGTTAGGTTAGATTAGAATAGGTTAGGTTAGGTTAGGTTAGGTTAGATTATAATAAATTAGGTTAGATTAGGTTAGAGTCCAATATTTTTAGCATGGGGACATTTTCACAGTGGAGTCTGAGTGAATGTATCCTTCCACTATTTATAGAACCCTGAAATAACCATATATATTTTCTCTCCCATCAACCATTTCTTCCACAGTAAACACCCATTGTGAGGTGAGCTTAGGTTAAGTTTCAACCCAACATAGGGAGACCTTCATAGGTGGACACTGACAAAAGAATGGAGTGAATGATAGATAGGAGGAACGTCATTAAGTACCCAAGAGACAGCCAAACTAGAGAACCATACCAAGTGCTTCCAGGGATGAAATAGTGAATGGGGGTGATGGAAAGTGACAAGAAGTGATGGGAAGTAAAGGCTGAGTGATTTGGGGTGGAAGGGACTGATGGGGGAGTAATGGGTAGGTGACAGGGAGTGAAGGGCAGTAATGGGAGTGAATGGGAAGTGATGGGGAGTAAAGGGGAGGTGACAGGGAGTGAAGGGGAAGTGATGGGTACTGTAAAGAAGTGAAGGGGAGTGAATAGGAAGTGATGGGGAGAGTAAAGAAGAGTTCGGGTGACAGGGAGTAATGGAGGAGTGAAGGGGAGTGGAGGGCAGTGACAGGGAGTGAATAAAAAGTGACAATAAGTGATGGGGAGTAAAGAGAAGTGATTTGGGGATGACAGGGAATGACAGAGGAGGTACAGGGAGCAATGGGGCATGAAGGGCAGTAATGGAGAAGGGATGAGGATTGAAGTAGAGTGGTTGAGGGAGACACGCAGTAACAGAGAGTGACTGAGTGATTGGGGGAAGAAACTATTGGGGGAACGTTGTGTGTCACTGTGCCAAAGTGTATTGTACATTGCCAACATCATATTACTATACAGGGTTTATTATTATTATTGCTCTTTTTCGACCTTTGTTGTTGTTATTCGTGTTGATTTTTTGAGTCTATCATCTCAAGCTTCTTTTTATTTATAAGCTAATTTTTTTTTTCTGTTTGGTGTTTTTTTGTTTAGTTTTTTAAGCCAGTGTAGAATCGGCTTTTATTTATCGTAGTTTTATTTTGTGTAGACGTTCGGACAGGTTGTGGGAGGAGGTGGAAGGAAGCTGAGTTGATTTCCTGCCTGGTTCCTCTCGGTTCTTATTAACAGATTATTAAGTGCGTAACAAATTTCTAGTGTTAAAATGCATCTTAACCTCCTGATACTGGTGTTGTACTTTAGCCATTATCTCATCAGCAGCTTCCTACTTACTGGTGATGAGATAATGGCAAAGTACAACACCAATTTTGAGAGGTTGAGATTTGAAGACTAGAAATTCATCGAAGAAAAAGTTACCTATTAATTAAAGAATCTCTGTTTAATATGAGCTCTGAAGAAGAAGAAGAAGAAGAAGACATCAGCAAAACTTATCAGGAAATGAACTCAACTCTCACTGTGTTTTCCTTTGACCTCCTTCCATAGTTTATTAAGTCTGTCTGTGTCTCAGTGGAAAGGTTCTGTTAATCAGCTGTAGTGTGACTGTTGTGTTGCTGAAGCTTTCCTATGTATTATTTGATAGATTCATGCTGCCTTTATTTATGCATTTCCATGGCTGTTGTTGAAGTTGCAAGATGTGTGTGTGTGTGTGTGTGTGTGTGTGTGTGTGTGTAACTTTCAATTTCCAAGAGAATTGCTTAAGACGCTCAGTGATTATTAAGATGTGAAGTGATTTGGGTCCCAATGTATGTATGTGTGACTTTCAAAACAAGAGTCATTGATCAAAACTCAGTGTAAAGATGAGAACACAAAATAATTCAGGCTCCAACATGTGTATAACTTTCTAAAACTGAGAGAAAAGATCAAGAAACAAAGTTCATATTACAACAAGAGCTAATTGACATGAGTTTCCAGATGTATGCATGTGTATATATGTTTGTGTGTGTGTTGATGTGAGAAGGAAGCTAGTTGGCTAAGGGCAAAATGAACTATGGTTAAAAAAATGCCCACTGAATGCTGGTTCCTAAAAAGTTAGATAGAATATTAAGTTGTTTTTTTTCTTTTCTTTTTCATCTTTAATTTATTTATTATTGGGGGATGAAGTTATAGTTAGGTGCATGTATTTTTGTGTGGAGAGAGAGAGAGAGTTGAGAGTATGTGTGTGTGTGTGTGTAACTTTCCAAACTAAGAGAGAACTGTATAAAACTGTGTGAATAAGGGAACATGACGTGAGAGATGGTGCTTTTAGCCTTACACTAGAGCAAATCATGCCTTACTGTATTTCCTTTCCCCATCATTAGCACATCTGGCCTCACACAACACATTTTATTGATACGGTTTGCACCAAGTGATCATATAGTCACCTGTAGTGGAATAAGTTATATAAGGAAATGTATCTTTATTTATAAGTCTAATATCACAGAGTAGAGTGTGTATAAAGAGTTACAGAGTTAGTCAGGGAGGGGACTGGGTGAGGGGTGGGGGGGGGAGGAAAGTCATTAGAGAGCACTAGAAAAAAATGTAAATAGAAGGAACTGAAAGAAGTTTATTTGATAGATAGATAGGTAGAAATTGAAAAGAAGGTGAAAAGAAGGAATAGTGGAGAAAGAACCCTTTATAAGATTTGATAGAGATAGGAATAAAGGTGAGAAGAAGGAATAGTGTAGAGAAATTTATAAAATAGATACAATAGAACAATATGAAGTGATGATAAATAGAAACTGTTTGAGGTATGGATAAATAGAGCTAGAAATAAAGACAGTTAATGCAGGTTACCATAGAGAAGTCTTGAAGGAACAGATAGATAGATGGAGGATAGGGTAGAAATGAAGGAAGTGCTAGAAGATATTAGAAGGTGCAATAAGAAGTTAAAACCAATACAACTATTAGTCCCTTGTCCCTTGTAGGCAGTTAATGAACCAGTACTAAGCATTTCAAGTTCTCCTCTTCCTTAACTCTTTGACTGTGACACAAGACATCTGCAAAAAAAAGGGACGCATTAAAAAGAATATGTTTTGCAATTTACACCCAGTATAAAGATTTTTGGATAGCTACAAAACAAGTAAAGTAAAGAGTGATCAGTTGCTAAGGAAAGATGGAGCAAAGCAGAAGAGGGAAGAAGGGGGGAGTGTTGCATGGGTGAATGATAGAGAAGTGGTTTTATGGAGTACTGGCCTTGCATCTGCCTACAATGGTGTCAGGAACTAATTTTGAGTGTACGTACGTTGGTTTTAGAATGGTGATTGTGATATGCGGAAGGAAGATTAGGTGAAAGTTGTTGATTTACCTAAAGGTGCTGTAAATATTGGAGATGTAAGATAGTAAGATAATGGAAAAACGAAAGAAGTATTAGTGGGAATTGATTAAGAGATATGGAAGTAGGAGACACTGGAAAAGTTGAGTTTGAGAGGTAGAATGCAAATAAGAAGTCTTTATTTAGATGGTTTAGATGGAAAAATAGTGAGTGTGGTTGACAGAAAGAAAAAAGGCTAATTAGTAGTTTTAAAAGATATAATGAAACAAAAAAGAGGAGTTAGCAGTTATGGGATGGATATGTGTGTTGAAGGACTTATTGATAGCTGAAGGAAGGTGATGTAGTAGAGTTTATGAGGGAATAGAAGCAGGAATGGAATTGTAATTGAGGGAAGAGAAGGTAGAATGGAATGAAGAATAGTTAATGAAAGAATAGAAGGAAAAGTAAAAGAGAAAGTAATGAAAAAATAGAAAAAAGTAGAAAATCTTGAAATAATAAGAGGAAGCAAAATTAAAAGAAAAATAGTTTGGGGAAGAATTTACATACTAATAGAAACTTCCTTTTGAATAGTTTTGAGGAAGCAGGATTGAAAAGTTTATCTGAGAAAGAATAGAGTGACGAGGTTCTCATTAGACACACTCACACTGCATCCATGAGTGTGAGGGTTGAGTGGTGGGGAGAAACACAAATTGAGACAAGGTGTTTGATTCCCTTATGTTCTCCCCCACCAGTCAACAATCACACTTGTCTCTAACTGGTATAGGAGTCATCTTTATTGATTTTACTTTGTACTCCTGTCTCTATCAGAACGGCATCCATGAGTGTGTGCGTGTGTGTGTCTGAGTGATGGTGGTGAGACTGGAGTGTTGGGTTGCCGCAGGAAGATCATCAGGCAGTCTGGCATGGAGGAAAGGTGGCTGGCTGGGTGTGTATCAGGAAGGCACGGAAGCAGTGTGTGTGTACCAGAGCCTGTATTCTGAAACATGTTGCTCTCTCACCACCACTGCTTTCCAAAGGCTCCAGTTGAAAATGATTGTTTTTAAGGATATTTTTATGGTTCTGGTGATAGACTGTTAAGATTTCCGTATCATTATAAGGAGGAACTGTCCTGAAAACCCAACCTGGCCGTGGAAAACTTGTGGTGAGAGAGCAAAGCATTTCTGAACATGGGCACAGGCAGGGAACAAACCTTTTCACGAAGACCAAAGCGAACAAAATATTGAGTAATCATCACGTGTTTTGTTACCACAGCGTATAATTATCAGTTTGTCCTTTCCTTCCTCCCTTCATTCCGGGAGTAACGAGTCATCTGTACTGTTGAAACTCACATTCCATGAAATATATGATCATTAATTAATTTGTCTGTCTCTTAACCTCCTCTTGGCTCTGTTGAATGATGTTTGTTGTGTTTAGAATGTGTTTTTTTCCTGACTACCATAGACTCTTCCTAATGTCAATAAAATCACCTAATCACACCCAAAACTCGTAAAAATGTGTCCCAGTACTGAAGGGGGTAACCATTAACACATACCAACACTTTCTTTATTATTTTATACAATGTGGACTTTTTACGGGAAATTATGGGCTAAAGGAGACCACCTAATGGAGGCCGCCTGTCTGAAAGCTCACTCATTTGGGAACCATTACCCAGAGTGGATGCCTCAGACCTCTGCTGTTTCCCAGGGCTGAAGGGATTAAAAGCAAATAGGAAAAAAGTAGAGCATATAAAAATCCTACTCTGACAATTGCTTTAAGGATATTGAGGGAAATTGTCAAAAAGTGAAGTTTATTATAGAGTACGAAAAACAGGTAGTTAAGTAGGTAGGTAGCAAAAATGGAGTAATTATCATAGCTGCTTAATATAACACTACAAACAAACTACAGATTCCTTCTTACATTATTTCTGTGTCCTCTCGTTGCCTCTTACACAAACCACAGCAAAGACCACAGCAGATTCACCACAGCAAAGATTTCACCCCAGCAAAAACTCCACCACAGCAAAGGAACACCTGAGTCTTTGAACTTTGAACTTTGGAATGTAGCAGAGGTTTTCAAGACACACTAACTTATGACGAGGAAAACGACAAACATGCAATATTATGACTTGGCAGCAGGAAAAAAGGAAGGGAAAGATAAACGAAGAGGAAAAATTTAAGAGAAAGAAAAGAAAGAAATGAAAATGAAAAGAAAAGGGATAAAAGAAGAGAAGCTATAGATACAACAGCAAAGGTTATGAAGTGCGACCTTCCCTATCATCGCTGGAAAATAAAATACAGAAGAATAACAAGCAAAAGGAAGGAGTTACTAAACATTACAACACCATCCTCTTCCTCTTCCTCACTCTTATGGCAATATAAACAAAACAATCGTGTAATCTTTCCTATCATCACTGGAAAGATGCAGAACAAGAATTAAAAGCAAAGGAAAGAATTGGTATACATTACAACATCCTAATCTTCCTCCTCCTCACTCTTCTAACAATATAAACAGAAAACACTCAATAATAAGGATAACAGATCAGAGTAATGTGAAAGATGTAAGTGAGGAGGAACATAAGAGAACACGAATGAGTATATGGCCAGCCAGCACCGTAAAATGTTGAACCAGGAACGGGAGAAAGAAATTAGACTGATTGTGACTTTATGCTAACTTGGAAAGACAGAAAGAGGAAGAAAAGGAAGAAGAGGAGGAGGAGGAGGAGGAAGAGATGAAACAGAAGTACTCAAGCCTTTCTGCTAACTTGGAAACACAGAAAGAGGAGGAGGAACAGGAGGAAGAGATGAAAACCAAGAAGAGGAAGAAGAGGAAGAGGAGGAGGAGGAAAAATAGAACAGTGATGAAGGCTTTCTGCTAACTTGGAAAAAACAGGAAGAGGAAGAAGAGGATGATAGCGCTGATACTTAAGATAAAAAGAGCAATCAAGAAATATGGAATAGAGTGAAAAGATAATACCTGATCGTAACTGAGGATAGAACAGGATTGAATGATTAAAAAAGATAATACTTGATCATAACTGAGGATAAACAGGATTGAATGATAAAAACCAGACACTAGATTCAAATTTCAACATCATCATCATCATCAGTATCATCATCACTTGCTTTCTTTCATTCACCAACATTACTACATCTTTTTCTTCGTCTTTCACTGCCACATCACCACCACTGTCAAAAATAGCCTGCAAACACCATCATCAATCACCATACACCCACCCTTCATTATTAAAACACCTTCCAACACCATCACTGTTCTTTCATACATCAACCATCACCACCACATGTAGACTTCACCACCATCACCACCACATCTCTTTCATCCACCTGTCACTATCATCACCACCAGCACCATCTCATCTTTTTCACCCACCAACCACCACCATCACCATCCTAGCCTTCATCCACCACCACTACCACCACCATCACCACCTTAGTCATCCATCTTGTAGCTAACACAGGTCTCCACTCGCTGGATGGATGTGGAGAAGGTTTTGAGGCGGACTTCCTGAGAGTTGGCAATGAAGCAAGGTGGAGACTCTATCCACTTCTCCGAGGCTTTGGTGTCCTTGTGGGTGTAGACTTGGAGGTCAAATGAGCCTGTGGAATGAAGGAGTTAGGTTAGGTTAGGTTAGATTTGTACTTTCTTTATGTTCTTCTTTGTTGGTTTGGTTAATCTGTCACTAGAATCATAGAAATGGTCTTGAAAAACCTTTATGACTTTAACAGCACTGATTGAAAATGCTACACATGATAAGGCTGTTTTTCCTATCATTAATGTAAAAATGTTGTCAACTCCCTTCAGTACTGGGACATGTTTTCGTATTCATTCTTATTATCTGGCAATTTTCGACAGCTTCAGAAACTACCACTTACACACACAGTCCAGCAGGGGAAGGAATGAGACACAGGCTGTGATCTGCCGAATGACATCACGCATCTCCTTCTGTATCAACTTGAGATCTTTGGTTCCTGTCTTGCCCCTGTGAAGCGAGAGGAACGGATTACAAGATGTATCAAATATAGAATAGTAATACAGTACTGGTTGATTAAAAGGGATGAGATCAATTGAAACGAAATGTATTTTGAATTTGTAACTTATGGGAAGTGATTAAGTTGTCCAAAATATTGTTAGGTAGAAATACTGGTTGAATTAAAAGGATGAAATCAACTAAATTAAGATACATTTTGAATTTAAAACTGATTAATATGTCTGAAATATTACTGGATACATATGTTGCTAGAATTAATTGGGAACACAGCATTTTATATTTTAAAAGAATGGGAGGTGATTAATATCTCCAAAATATGCAGCAAGGGAGAGAAATATAACCTCCAAAAATGAATGAATCCATAAATCAATCAAACCACAAAAACGAATGAATCAGTAAATTTAATCAATCTATCAATCTTACTCCTTGGCGTCCTGTGCAGTGAAGTCCGCCTCGTGCTGAACCATGAAGTCCCATCGCTCCAACACTTCCTTGGTATCCACATTGGACACCACCAACACCAGCCTCTGCACCTCCCCAGCCTCCATCCACTCTGTAACAACACACACAAATAAAGTTAGGTTAGGTGCATAAAAGATAGTTGTCTCTCTTTCTTTCTGATTTTTTTGTGTGCTTTTTCTTGTCTTTTCTTCCAATCTACCTATTTCTTTAACATTCTCTCTCTCTCTCTCTCTCATTATCATCATCTGTTAACATATCTTTCTTCTTTCCATTTTTTTTCTTTCAAGGTCTCTCTCTCTCTCTCTCTCTCTCTCTCTCTCACCCTTGATCTGTGCCAGGATATTGTCGAGGTATTCTTTGACGCAGTTGTCGTTGGTGGTGTAAAGGGTGAGGCCGTACTGCTGCTTGAAGGTGAAGGACTCAGGGGGGTAGATGCCTCGCTGATACAATATACTGTTGATCCCATAATCTGGAAAAGGTGAAGTGAATGTTAGTGGATATTTACCTTGTGGAACTCCCTTCTTTTCAATTATGTGTTTTTTTGTCTATTACTCTTTTCTTCTTTAATCTCCATCTATTTATCTATTTTCTTTCCACTATGGCTGAGGTATTAATGGATGCTTACCTTGTGGAACGCCCTTTAATTTCTTTATTTATTATATACGTGTTTTTTACCTATTTATTTACTCTTTTCTTCTTTAACACCGATCTATTTATCTATTTTTTCCCACTATGGCTGAGGTGTTGATATGCTACTTAACCCCTTCAGTACTGGGCCACATTTTTACGAGTGTTGGGTGTGATTAGACGATTTTACTGACGATAGGAAGAGTCTATGGAGGTCAGAAGATAAATGGCCAGAGTCTATACTATTCTAACCCCTTACATGAGTTCCTGAAGCTGTGGAAAATGAAATAACAAGCAGAGGAGATACGAAAAATGCGTCCCAGTACTGAAGGGGATAAACTTGCATAGCTGTATAAGGTAAAGTATTCGATGGAGGGAAGAGCAGAGGATATTTACCGTGTGGAACTCCCTTTTTACTTTACCCATTTAATTCCCTCCCTACCACTATTCCAAACTACCCATGACTACTCCAACTATTCAAATCCAACCACTCTTAACCAACTTAGACAAAAAACACACACACAATACCCGCCATAATAAATACCCCCAGTTTTCAAGGTCCCCCAGCCGCCAGTGACCCCCAGAAGCTTAGGTCAAGGGGTCAAGGAGGTCAAGAAGGCATGGTACTCACAGAAAAACTCAGACACCAGCTTTGCCGAACCTTTGAGGGTAATTGCATTGGTCACCTCTTGTCCTGTACCCGCCATGGTTTAGTTCAGAATGGGTTTGGCTTTCCCTCTCTCTTTCTAACGGGTATATCTATCTTTTTTTTCCTCTCTTTTTTTCTTCTATTTAGCTTGATTTTTGTTGTTTTTGGTTAGATTTATTGTGTTTCTGTTTTTTATTGTTTTATTTGTTGTTTTACCATTGTTATTCATTTTCTCTGGTATTTTATTGTAGTCAAGGTCTATTTTGGTCTTATTTTCTTCTTTTTAGCCTGTTTTTTATGGTTTTTAGTTATTTTTCTATTGTTATTATCGTGTATTACGTCACACATCGTTTCATTTGTTATATTACCCCTA
>CM035201.1:1665102-1675098 GCA_020233015.1 Callinectes sapidus | reverse complement strand
TCTCTCTCTCTCTCTCTCTCTCTCTCTCTCTCTCTCTCTCTCTCTCTCTCTCTCTCTCTCTCTCTCTCTCGTCTCCTTCCTTATTCCGTCTTTCTTGTAAAATTTATCTTTCTCCCTATCTCCTTTTTCAGTTCTATCTTATCTCCTCTTTTCTTATTTACTTTTCCTGTTTCTATCTTTCTCCCATCTTCTTCCTTTCTTTCTTATCCCTCTTCTCTTCTATCATCTTCCTTATGTCTTTTTTTAATTGTATAATATCTCCTATTTTTCATCTATTTTTTTCTTTTTTTCTATTCTTGTTATCTATTCTCCCTTTCTTTATCTCCCTTGTCTTGTATCATCTTCCTTACATTCTTTCTAAATTATATAATATCTCCTCTTATTTTTCATCTTTTTTTTTCATCTATCCTTTTCATCTCTTCTTTTTATCTATTCTTCCTTTCTTTCTTCTTCTTTCTTCCTTTCTTATTCTCTTGTATCATTTCCCTTACATTCTTTCTAAATTCTATAATATCTCCTCTTATTTTTCATCTTTTTTTTTTTTCTTAATTCTATAATATCTCTCTCTTAATTTTTCATCTCTCTCTCTATCTCCTCATCTTCTCCATCTCTCCTCTCTCTCTTACATTCACGCCAATTATCTCTAATCTATCTCTCTCTCACCGTCTATTCAACCCTCTCCCTCTCCCTCTCCCTCTCCCTCTCCCTCTCTCTCTCTCTTTCAATACAGCTATACCACTCTTTCTAATAGCTCTGTATCACGACACTTCCATAGAAAATAGTTAACTATCACCAAAGATTTTAAATAGCTGGTGACTTCCTTCTCTTTCTACGTTTTTTTTAAGAGTGTTGATATATATGTGTGTTTTTATTTATTTTTTATTTTGTGATGTTTTTTTCTTGTTTTTTGAAGGTGGTGGGTTGAAATGGTTGGCTTTGATGGTGTTGTTGTTGTTGTTGTTGTTGTTGTTGTTGTTGTTGTTGTTGTTGTTGTTGTTGTTCTTCTTCTTCTTCTTCTTCTTCTTGTTTTGTTTATATTTCTTCGTTCAAAATCGATGTATTTATTTATTTGCTTATTTATTTATTTATTTATTTATTTATTTATTTTTATTGTCCATATCGCGGTTTGAATTTCACGATTATTATTATATTTTTTTTTCTTTGGCGTATTAATTTGAAATGTTAAAAAAAAAATGAACGGGAAGGTATATAAACTTTTTATATATATGATTTTTTTTCCTTTTTTTTTTTCATTTAGGAAGGATGGTTTTTTGAATATTTTTTTTCTTTTCATTTTTTTTTTCTTTTTGGTTGAAACTAAGAATGAAATATATCTTACTGTTTGTTTGTTTTTTCTTTATTTATTTTCTTTATTTACATTACAAGTATATTCTTTATCCAAATATAAGAAATTCTCTCTCTCTCTCTCTCTCTCTCTCTCTCTCTCTCTCTCTCTCTCTCTCTCTCTCTGATACGATAAAGGACAAGAGATAAAAGAAAACGCTGTCTGTGTAACAAATAAACATAAAAAAAAACAAAATGAAGTAAATAACACACACAAAAAAAGCTTAACCTGATTAAGAAACACTTAGATAAACCTTTACAATACACAGATGACACAAATAAGATGAGACAACAAAACACACAATGCAATATAAAAAAAACACACACAAAAATACACAAATACCCATAAAACACAATATACCCTAAAAAAACACCATTAAAACAGAATCAACAAACAAAACACCACGAGAAGAGGATCGAACCCAAATAAATAAGGATCGGAATGCAAAATGGCGGTCGATGAGAGAGAGGGAGAGGGAGAGAGAGAGAGAGGGAGAGGGAGGGCGTGAGACACAAGAGGAAGAGGAGTAAAGGAGAAGAGGAAGGGAGTGTATAGAGAGACGTAGAGACTTATTTAAGGAGGATGTGGGCAAATCAGACGTGGGCGACTAGCGGTCCTCCTCAGGTAAGGGAAGGAGGAGAGAGAGAGAGAGAGAGGGAGAGGGAGAGGGAGAGAGAGAGAGAGAGAGGGAGGATATAAGGTGGAAGAAAGGGATACATTTGATAACCATTGGCGTGTGTGTGTGTGTGTGTGTGCGTGTGTGTGTGTGTGGGCATTAATATTTGGGTTAGGGTTTTGCGTGTGTCTCTCCTTTACTTCGTTTTTTTTTGGGGGGGTAGGGGATGTGTGTGTGTGTGTGTGTTTACCTAGTTCGAGTAGGGCTTATAGTGTCCTGTCTCCTTATCTCCATATATCCAACATTTCCTTCAATTTTTGTATATTCTTTGCTTCAACAACCTCTATTAATACATTCCAGGTGTCCACTATTCTATGTGAACATTGTGCTTTTTTTGTGTCCTTTAAACACCGGCTCTTGTTTATCTTTGCGTGTGTGCGTTTGCGTGTGTTGGGTATTTTGTGTGTGTACGTTTATTATCATGTACAATTCTAGTCTATTATCCTGTAGAGTTTTATTGTCCATCTTCTGCTTTGAAGTATTTCTATCCCCATTACACCCTGTCAGATTGTTCAGAGGTTCACTATGTAGGGATGTGGTTAGGTTAGGTTAGGTCACAGGTGGGTCAGTGTGTGAGCATTGGTTGAAACTACAAATGTATTCAGAGGCAAGGAATGCTGAGGTGGTTTGTTTTCTTGAGCTGATTATTGGCACGTGAAATGATCCAGTTTGAAGGGTGATGGTGAACACTGGCCAGGAGTGTGTTGTGTTGCTGCAGCGTTGAGTGGTGTGCTGTTGTGACGGGCAGGGCAGGCGTGGCGTGGGGCAGGGTGTGTGGGTGGTGGTGATGGCTGTGTTGCTGGACTGTTCATTATGAGCACTGTGGGGAAGGGAAGGCTTGGTGGGTGTGTGGTTGCTGATATTTGTTATGGAGAAATATGCAAGGATATTATAATAGTAATTAACTTTTATTGTGTTGTTGCAGGGCACCATGAGTCTCCTAGAGCAGCAGGCACAGCAGTATGCGGCCCTGCAGCAGCAGCAGCAGCAACATCAGTCACCAGCACAGCAGCAGCAGCACCCACAGGGACAGCAGCAGTGGCAGCAGGGACACAACCCCTGGATGTGGGGGCAGGCGGGGGTGAGTCATGCTGAGGGGTTTCCTTTTGAAGTACTGACATAATAATCCTGACACAGCAGCAGTGAGCAGTGAGGGGAGCAGGTCTGCTGCACACTGCACACTGCACACTGCACACCCTCACCTCTGTGTCTGTCAGGAAGTCTGGTGAGGGAAATGTTAATGGTGTAGCAAAGTATTCCTTAATGCACAACGATTCAAGCTTGTTGATGTGTGTGTGTGTGTGTGTTTGTGTCCACAGATGTACGGCATGTATGGGATGTATGGGGCACCACCACCAGCGGGAGGCGGTGGCATGATGCCCCTCATGGGCATTCCAGCCCCCACCATGGCCCCTCTGCCCCCCGGCCCACCACCCGGCCCTCCCCCGCCAGACTCAGGGAGTGATATTCCTCCTCCTCCACCCAAGGAACCACCTCCTCCACCACCACCAGATGATGAGGAGGAGAAGAAGGCATCACTAAAGAAAGCTGCCAAGGATCCCCCACCCCCCCCACCCCAGGACGGCCTGCTGGGCCCCATTCCTGGCCCTGCCGCCTCCCTGCTGCCGGCGGTCATCAAGCCCCCCGCAGCACCGGAGGTGAACCCACCACTGCCAAAGACTGCTCCCAAGGCCAACCAAAGCTGGAAAAACTTGTCCCCCGGCCTGCTGGGTCCTCCCCCGGGGCCATCACAGACCTCCCCCACCACAGGCTGGAGTGGTGCACAGGGCCAGGCGCCACAATCTACCACGTGGCAGGCTGACAACAAGAACACCACCACCACTACCACCACCACCACCACAACCACTACTGCCTCTACCACCACACCCACCATCCCCAAGACCACCACCACCACCACTACTTCGTCCAACAACACAACCAGCAACACTAACAAGAACACCACTGCTACCACCACCACCACTGCCAATAACACCAACAACATGAATAATAACATGAACAACAACAACAACAACATGAACCAGAAGGGAGGCCAGCAGCAGCAGCAGCAGCAGCAGCATCAGCAGGTGCCAGGTGCATACCATTGGCCCCAGCACCAGCAGCCCCAGGGCCACATGCCACACCCCCACCAGCAAGCTGGCTGGATGGACTGTAGTGTGCCGCCACCCAACCACCAGCCCGGGTGGGACCCCATGGGCCGAGGCTATGACCCATCCAAGCAAGGAGACATGCCTAGTATGGGCCGTGGAGGCATCAACTACCCTCCTCCTTCCACCAGTAAGTGTGTGTGTGTGGGTGTGGATATTGTTGTATTTATGCTGCTTTGACCACCTTTCCCCTCTTACATAGAGAAGCAAATTGAAATAGCTCACTGCCCTCCATATAGAAAGTAATAAAAATGAATAGATACACGCAAACACCTTCAATAACTCGTTTTTCCTCGTCTTTTTCCAGGAGGAAGAGGACGTGGGCAGCCGTATGGCCCAGGGAACAACATGCAGCAGGGGGCTGGCCGGGGAGGACCTCCACCATCACCAGCAGCAGGAGGAGGAGGAGGAGGAGGAGGAGGTGGAGGTGGAGGAACTAAACAGCCAGAATATGATGAGTCTGTGAGTACCACCATTACTACCACTGCCATAGTTACTGTACCTCTACTGTTCATATCATATTGCTGTATTTTAGTTATGAGTTTGAGGTTTGATTTGTAGCTTTTATGTTTATATTGATGGTTTATGTGTTGTCTTTGAGGGAAGTGTTTTGAATGCAGTTTGTGTGTGCCTTCATGTCTTTCAACTCCCCTTGGGAATGTACTAGCAGTTTGTTTATTATCATTACTAGTATTAAAGGAATTTTTTGGTGATCATTTGATTGACTTCATTCAGAGATCTATACATATATTTTTTTATGTAAGAAGGGAGCCAATCCAGCCAAGGGAAAAATAAAAGATAAAAAAAGAAAGAAAGAAAGAAAACCCACTGAATGCCAGTCCCTAGAAGAAATAAGACTGAGAATTGAAAGTTTTTTCTTTTCTTATACACACACACACACACACACACACACACACACACACACACACACACACACACACACACACACACACACAGACACGCACACAGGCAGGTCAGCATGATAAGGCACACAGCAGCTTCATCTTCTTATGGGCCACACAGACATTTCCTCACACTTGTTTCTCTGCACAGAATGATGAAGACCTGAAGGAGTTTGATTTACAATTTGCCAACTGGGAGAAGCAATTTGAGAAGTGGCGGGAGGACAACAAGAACCATCCCGACAAACACGCGCTGCGACGGTGGGTACTGCTCTCTCTCTCTCTCTCTCTCTCTCTCTCTCTCTCTCTCTCTCTCTCTCTCTCTCCCTCTCTCTCTCTCTCTCCCTCTCCCTCTCCCTCTCCCTCCCTCCCTCCCTCCCTCTCTCCCTTCCATCTAGAAATTAATGCATCAGGTGCACAAGCTTCGTGTGTAGAATACATTTGTGTGATGATTTGGAAAAGTGGTTGTGTAGAAAATAAATTATGAGGTATATATCACACACACACACACACACACACACACACACAGACACACACACACACACAGACACAGACACACATATACACACACACAAGGTTATGAAAGACAGGGACAGAGTGGTTCAGTTAGAGTTATGTGATGTTTAAGGAAAGTTTAGATTAAAGTTTGTTGTTTTGCTTACACTTCCTGACTGTGTTGCCTCACACCAATCCTGCAGTGGTGACCTTGGGTATTGCAGTGTGGGGTATTAGGCATTGTGCTTCCATCAGGTGACAGACACACTGAGGGAGAGGCACTGGTGTGGTGACCTTCAATGTAGCCTGACTCCCTCACAGGTACGAGGAGGAGTGGACCACCTGGAGAGCACAGTTACTCTCCAAGAGGGACGACATACGCAACAAGAAAGCTGCCAAGTTCAAACAACACCAGTCACCACAGAAGCCTGCCTCCTCCAACACCTCCACCACCACCACTGCCACCACCACCACCACCACCACACCACCATCCTCCACCACCAACACCACCACCACCACAGATGACCACAAAGGTGACCAGGGAAGATTTGGTCCCAATCAAGGGCCAGGGCTTGGCCAGCACCAGGGCCAGGGTGGCTTTGGCCCTAACCAGGGAAGGTTTGGGCCAAACCAAGACAGATTTAACCAGAATCAAGACAAATTTGGCCAAAACCAGGATAGGTTTGGCCAGAATCAAGGACAAGGAGGGTTTGGCCCCAACCAGGGACAAGATTTTGGCCAAAACAAAGGCAGGTTTGGCCAGAACCAAGGGCCAGGTGGCTTTGGCCAGAATCAGGGCCCTGGAGGCTATGGCCAAAACTCAGGACCAGGAGACTTTGGCCAGAATCAAGGGCCAGGAGGCTTTGGCCAGAACCAGGGGCCAGGAGCAGTCTTCGGACTGAACCAGGGACCTGGCGGTTTTGGCCAGAATCAAGGGCCAGGTGGCTTCAATCAGAACCAAAGGCCAGGAAGCTTTAGTCAGAACCAGGGCCCATTTGGTGACGGCCAGGACCAGGGCCAGGGCCAGGGCCAGGGAGGTTTTGAAGACCAGGATATGAGAAACTTTGGTGACAGTCCCCAGCAAGGTGGCTTTGGCCAAAACCAAGGCAGGTTTGGCCAGGACAAGCCAGGACAGGGCCAGGAGGCAGGGCCAAACCAAGGCAGGATGGGATTTGGGCCGAAGCAAGGCCAAGGGGAGTTTGGCCCAAACCAGAACCAGAGGGAGTTTGACAAGGGCCAGGACCAAGCCATGTTTGACCAGGGCCAAGACAAAGGGTTCGGCCAAGACCAGGGTCAGGGCCGGGGAGGGTTTGGCCAGGCCAGGGGCCGCGGCGACTTTGGTGGCGGCAGAGGTCGAGGAGACTTTGGCCAGGGCTTTGGCTCCGGCCGGGGCCGGGGCGACGACTCTGGGCGGGGCCGGGGCCGGGGCGACGACTTCACCTCCAGCAGGGGACGAGGGGGGGACTTTGGGCCCGGCAGAGGGAGAGGAGGTGACTTTGGCTCCGGCAGGGGAAGGGGAGACGACTTTGGCTCCGGCAGGGGAAGGGGAGACGACTTTGGCTCCAGCAGGGGAAGGGGAGACGACTTTGGCTCCAGCAGGGGAAGGGGAGACGACTTTGGCTCCAGCAGGGGAAGGGGAGACGACTTTGGCTCCAGCAGGGGAAGGGGAGACGACTTTGGCTCCAGCAGGGGAAGGGGAGACGACTTTGGCTCCAGCAGGGGAAGGGGAGACGACTTTGGCTCCAGCAGGGGAAGGGGAGACGACTTTGGCTCCAGCAGGGGAAGGGGAGACGACTTTGGCTCCAGCAGGGGAAGGGGAGATGACTTTGGCCAGGGCCGTGGCCGTGGCGACTTTGGCTCGGGCCGCGGCAGAGGGGACTTTGGTGCTGGCAGAGGCCGAGGTGATGATTTTGGTGGCGGTAGGGGCCGGGGTAATGCCTTTGGGTCAAACAGGGGCAGGGGGCGGGGAGAAGACTTTGGGTCTGGCAGGGGGCGGGGAGAAGACTTTGGCTCAAACAGGGGCAGGGGGCGGGGAGAAGACTTTGGGTCTAGCATAGGGCGGGGAGAAGACTTTGGCTCAAACAGGGGCAGGGGGCGAGGAGAAGACTTTGGGTCTGGCAGGGGGCGGGGAGAAGACTTTGGGTCTGGCAGGGGGCGGGGAGAAGACTTTGGCTCCAGCAGGGGGCGGGGAGAAGACTTTGGCTCCAGCAGGGGGCGGGGAGAAGACTTTGGCTCCAGCAGGGGGCGGGGTGACAACTTTGGGTCCGGCAGGGGTCGGGGCGGTGACTTTGGCTCCGGCAGAGGGAGGGGTGACTTTGGCCAGGGCGTGGGCCGCGGTGGCGACTTTGGCCCGAGTCGTGGGCGAGGGAGTGACTTTGGGTCCGGCCGAGGGAGAGGCGGCGGTGAGTTTGTGCCGAGCCGCGGGCCGGGCGGGTTTGAGCTGGACGAGGACCAGAGGGAGTTTGAGCACGGCAAAGACAGTGAAGGCTTCGGCCCGGGCCAGGACAAGAGTGACCTGGGCCTCGGCCAAGACAGAGGCGGCTTTGGACAGTCTCCGGGCCGAGGGGGCTTTGGCCAGGGGCAGGGCAGGGGAGGCTTTGGCGGGCCGCCCCACGGCCGAGGCGGCTTTGGTCCGCCCAGGGGAAGGGGAGGGTTTGGCCTGAGCCAAGACAGAGGAGAGTTTGACCAAGACCAAAGTGACCTTAGTCAAGACGGCAGTGAATTTGGCCAGGGCCGTGGCAGAGGCGGTTTTGGCCGTGGTGGAGGCTTGCCGGGCCGTGGCCGAGGAGGATTTGGCCAGGGCCTGGGACGCGGTGGGTTCACCCAGGGACTGTTGGACCGCAAGGCAGGACAGGACAAGTTTGGCGATGGCAGCCCTGATGAGTTTGATGAAGGCCACGACCGGAAGGGATTTGGCTACAACAGCGACCAGGGAAAGCTGAACCCGGGCAGCGTCCGGGGAGGCCGCGGCGGCCAGTGGCACGGCCGAGGGAATTTCCATCAGACCGACCAAGGGCCAGAGTTTTGGCAAATTGGGCTGGATGATCCCGGAGAAGATCGTGGCAGTGGCCAGTGGCCGGGGTCTGACCGGGACAGCCGGGACAGCTGGGGCAGCCAGGGCCGTGGCAGGGGGGGCTTTGGTTCCCTTGGCCGTGGACAGGCACTGCAGCAACAGGAAGAAGAGGAACAGAGAAGTTACAGTCCGAGGGGCGGCGGCGGCCGGGGCCAGGATCGCGGTGGTGCCGGCAGACCGTTTGGTCAGAGAGGTCGGGGCCGGGGCAGTTTTGGGCCAGGCGGTTTTGGCCAGGAGGACCCTCAGTCTCGGGACGACCTCATGGACCCAGACGGCAGGGGCTTCCCTGACCCCAGCCAGCGCGACAGTGACGGAGGAAACTTTGGCCAGCCAGGATGGGGCCGGGGCCGGGGCCGGGGTTGGGGCCGAGGCCGAGGAGGCCAAGACGGCTCTGGCTCTGGTGGGCTTGATTGGGAACAGGGACCACCACCCACTCAGATGGACCGATTCCACGGGGAGAATGGCCAAGGAGGCCGAGGCCGGGGTGGCCCCAGCCCTGGCTGCTGGGCTGATGATGACATGGACAAGATGAATCGTGGGCCGGGGGAGGCCAGTGAGTCCAGCTGGCGGGGCCGAGGAGGAGGAGGAGCAGACTGGAGCAGATTTGATGGTGGCAGAGGAGGAAGGGGGAGGGGTGGCCCCGGTGATCAAGGTCCAGATGGACCAGATTCCCAAGAGTGGGGCCAGCGTGGCCGTAACTCCCACGGTTGGGGCCAGAGAGGTCGTGGCCGAGGCAACGCCGACTGGGACGATTTTGGTCATGGCCAGGACGACATGGGTGGGTTTGGCCACGGCGGCAGTGCTCAGGACGGCCGCTGGGGGAGCGAAGACAGGGGCCCGTCCAGAGACGTGCCACCTGGCCGGGGCCGGGGCCGAGGTGGGCCGTGGTCTGGCCAGCAGCAGGAGGACAAGTGGCAGCCGGAGAATGGCCAGGGTGACAACTCACCGTGGCGGCCGCCGGGTGACAGGTGAGGCACCCCCGCCTTCTGTTTTGTTTAGGTGTGACAGTTTGTTTTATAAATATGATGAGTGTCACATTAATGAAGATCTCCATGTTTGTCATTATTATTATTAAACAATTGATTTGCCTGTATTTTGTACAAGTAACATTTCCCTGGTTGGTGCAGGGCGTGGGGCGGCCCACAGCAGCAAGATGACGATGGGCCGGGCTGGGGGCGTGGCGGCCAGCGTGGTCGAGGCCGTGGACGGGGCATCCTGCCTCCGCCGGGTGAGTGCTGCTGCTGCTGCTGAGGCTGTCATCTGTGTCTGTGCTGGAGGATATTTCAGTATCATAGTTAGAGCAAAATGTTTTCTCTGGATATTTGATTGAGCCAGTTAAT
>CM035201.1:1640102-1660102 GCA_020233015.1 Callinectes sapidus | reverse complement strand
TCACTTGTTAAATAATTAATTGGCTTATGTCCACTGAAAGAAGTAGATAACTCTCTCTCTCTCTCTCTCTCTCTCTCTCTCTCTCTCTCTCTCTCTCTCTCTCTCTCTGTATGTATACACATGCACACATTCACAAGTGTTTCCAAAGACCTTATCCTGTAGTGTGTGTGTGTGTGTGTGTGTGTGTGTGTGTGTGTGTGTATGTGTGTGTATATGTATGTATGTGTGTGTGTGTGTGTGTGTGTGTGTGTGTGTGTGTGTGTGTATCTGAGAGGGGCAGGGTATTGGATCACAATGATTCATTGCGAGGGAAATGTAAGGAAGAGTATCACCACCACTCACCATCACAACTCCCATTAATGGCCACACACACTCACACCCCCACACCTCACACACCTCACCTTCACCTGAGACCTGAGTTGTCTCTACATGCACCACCACCACCACCACCACCACCACCTCACCTGTACACAGAACACGCATAATTACACTGGTGCATAAGAGTGTGAAGTACACCTGTGCAATGCATGAACACAAAGCTTACCAGTGTCAGGAGGAGAGAGAGAGAGAGGACATATACAGTACACCCCAGCACAACCCTCACACAGCACACAACAAACACTAAACATTTACCACACCTCAATAATACAACGACACCTTCACTTAGACACACACGAAGGGGTTGAGTTACATTTGTGTAGGTTCGTGTATGGCTTAAACACACTGACCCTCAAAAAACAGAGCTTCCCCACAGTGAGTATTCCACTTCTCCACATCCCTTCCCTCATTCAGACAACTATGAGTGAATGACATGGTGACTAATGAGTGTTTCTTTATAGCCAGTCACATGGACACCTCCCTTCCTTCTTGTTCTTCACTAATACTCCTTCCTCTGATCTCTCTTTCCTTTTGATCTTCCTTAGCTATGAGTGATTGATAGACTGTGACTGGCGGGTGATGTTGTGATGTGGTATGACTGAAGAGTAAAGATGTATTGGAGAGAGGAGAGAATAGGAAGAGGTGAAAGAAATCTGAAGGAGGAGGAGGAGAGGTGGAAGATTGAAGAGAGAGAAAGAGATAACAAAAGCAGGAGGAGAAGGAGGAGGAGATTGGAGATATGGAAGGCAAGAAAAGGTGAAGAGGTGAAGAAAGAGAGGAAGAGGGATTACTTAATTTAAAAAGGAAAAAAAAGAAAAAGAGGAGGAGGAGGAGAAAGTAAATCATTGGTAACATGACAGAAAATATTTAAGAGCTCAATATACATACATTAAAACAACAAAAATGAGTCACAGAAGGTAGGTGGAAGGAAGGAGAATATAAAAGAGGAGGAGGAGGGAGGAAGAAAGAATGAAGTAAAGAGAGAGAATAGTAAAAAACAATATATCACAAAACTTTTATTATGGCCTTTGTAAATCAACAATAAGGTTATAATTACTAAAGGGAAAAGAAGTAAGGGAAAGAAGATGGAGGAGGAGGAGGAGGAAGAATAGAAGAAAGACATGGAAGAGGAGAAGGAAAATAGAGATGAAAGAATGGAAAGAAGTAATATAGGAGAAAGATTGAGAAAAGTAGAAGTTAGGAGGAGAAGGAGAAGGAAGAATGGATGAGGAGGAGGAGGAGGAGGAAAATAGAGATGAAAAAAGGAAAAAAATAATACAGGAGAAAGATATGAGAACAAAAGTTTGGAGGAGGAGGAAGATAAGTCAGAAAAAAGTAATGTAAAGAAATATGGATAAAAAAAAAGGTTTATAGAGAAAGAGAAACTAAAGGAAGAAACAAGAGAGAGATGGAAGAGAAAGATATAAAGGAGATTGGAGGAAAGGGGAGAATGGAAGAGAAAGGAAACTGGAAGAAGGAGAGAAGGGAAAAGTTAAAGAGGAAATTATGCAGAAGGGAGAGGAGGAAAAAAAGGGGGAAGGAGAGGAGACAAAGAAAAAGTCTGAAGAAATTGCACAAGAGAGAGAGGAAGACAGGAGATAGTTGGAATAGAAGAGAGGGACTATGATTAAGGAAGGAAAGTTAATAGAAATTGAAAAAAAATATAGGGGAGTGTCATAGAAAAAAAGAAAAACTAAACTAAAGGTAAAAAGGAATTAAATTGATGATTCCTAAAACTTGAGGAATATAATACAGAGAAGGATGAAAAAAAGAATACAGGAAGTTCTTGATAAGCCCAACTTTTCCTTGTATTAATGAATGTTTTGAAGCAATAATAGTGTGAATGAATAAGAGGATGATTTATAAGGAAAACAATCAATAGACATCATACTTTAATAAGGGTACAAGTATGTATGTATGTATTGAACTGTGAAGAAGGAGAAGGAGGAAGAGGATGGTAAAGATTGAAGGATGTGATAAATTGAGTAAAGATGGGGAAGGAAGTAAGAGGAAAAGATGATAAGGAGGAAGAAAATAAGTATGTGTGTTTGTATTGAACTGTGAAGGAGAAGGAGGAGGAAGAGAATGGTAAAGATAGAAAGATGTGAGAATTTGAATAAAGATAGGGAAGGAAGCAAGAGGAAAAAGATGATAAGGAGAAAAAAAAAATGTCTGTATTGAACTGTAAAGAAAGAGGAGAAGGAGGAGGAAGAAAATGTTAAAAATAGAAGGATGTATATAATTATTTGAGTAAAGATGGGGGAGAAAGTTAGAGAGAAAAAGATAACAAGGGGAAAATATTTGGTTGATTGAGATGAATGGAGTGAGAAAGGTTGAAGGTGATGATAAAGAAGATAGAGAAGGAAAGGGGAAGATGGAGATAGAAGGAGAGTGTAAATGAGGAGAAAAGAAGTGAAGAAGAGGAGGAGGAGGTAAATGAAAAGTGAAAATTAGAGGAAAGAAGAGGAAGAGAATAGAGAAAGAAAATATATAAGAATGAGAAGAGATTGAAGTACAAAAAAAAAGAAAAAGAAAATAAAAGAGAATGCAATAAGAGAAAATTAAGTCACAAGGAAAAGAAAGAAAAGGAATGTAAGAGATAGAATGAATAGAAATAGGAGAAAAGGAAGAGAGACAAGATGGAGACAGGAAAAGGAGAAAGAGGAGGTGGAGGAGGAGGAGGAGAAAAGAAGTAACAAAAGGTCATAAACAAGACAAAAACAGTTAAAAGTTAAGTTAAGTTAGGATGACACTTTCTTAAGAGAGAGAGAGAGAGAGAGAGATTTTCAAATGTTATCCAGTATTCAATAATCCTGACATTCTATGGGACTGAAACTCTCTCTCTCTCTCTCTCTCTCTCTCTCTCTCTCTCTCTCTCTCTCTCTCTCTCTCTCTCTCTCTCTCTCTCTCTCTAAGTCTCCCAGTAACAAGGGAGGTGACTGAACACAAGAGAGCTAAACCACACTATGTCCCCTACAGACGTCAAGCTTGGCACCGAGAAGCTCCTCATTGGCCCTATAGGAGTGCCACCACAAGAGCACAAGAAGTTCACGCTGCCCGGAGAGTGGTATGATGATGATGATGACCGAGAGGGTGCCGAGGGGGGGAAGCAGGAGGCCGCCATCAAGGGGAAGGTAAGGAGGCAGTGTGGGGGGGATGGAAATGGCACCTCCACTAGTTTATTTGGAAAAATCTATATGCAATTTGAAACTCCCATGAAATATTTATAAAGAGCAGTAGGTGATATAGATTTTGTGTGTGTGTCAGTGCACATTAGTACAATTGTGCTGTTACATTATTCAGTCACAGCACTCTTTGAAAGTTTTGTGACCTTTACACACACACACACACACACACACACACACACACACACACACACACACACACACACACACACACACACACTACAGTCTCCTTTTATAGAAGTATAGATATTAAAAACAAAACAAAAAGAGTAGTTAATGACAATATCAATAAGTGAATATCGTTTAAAGAAATCTCTGGATAGATAACTACACACACACACACACACACACACACACACACACACACACACACACACACACACACACACACACACACACACACACTAACCTTTGGCATGACCCACACACAGGACACAGAGGAGGCTGAGGGGGTCCACCAGAAGAACCCCCAGGCCCCACCCCACTTCCCGGGCCAGCAGGAGCCTCGTGGCCCACCCAAGGACATGAGGGGGGAACCGGTGCCACCAGAGTACAGAGGTGGCCAGTTTGATGGGCCGCCACGTCGAGGATTTGGCCCAGATCAACCTGACTTACCTAATTTTGGAGGGCCAGGTCGACCAGATGTGAGAGGAGAGCCAGGTGGTCCATGGAGGGACGCCCCATGGCCTGGTGCCAAGGTGAGTGTGGGAAGGCCATTGTGGCACACCTTTACTTGACTCCTTCAGTGCTGGGATGTGGTTTTATACTTATTCTGCTTATTTGGTGATTTTTCTACAGCTTCAGAAACTTGTGTGGGGATTAAAGTAGTGGACTCTGGCCATTTATTTTTTGGCCTCCATACACCCTTTCTTATGTCTATGAAATTGTCTAATCACATTCAAAACTTGTAGTAAAAATGATAATCTTCCCCAGGATCCACACGCCCCCGCCAGCCGAGAAGAGTGGGAAAGAGAGAGGGAGAGGGGGGGAAGGTGGAGTCCACCCCATGGCCGCATGGACCCCATGAGAGAGGGACCCAGGAGGTGAGTGTGTGTGTGTGTGTGTGTGTGTGTGGTGAGAGGTGGTGGTGGTAGTCAGTCAAGGTTAGTTAGGTGAGTGTGTGTGTGAGGGATTTCAGTTTAATACCATTTCATTTTGGTAGTGTATATACTGAATTTAATAGTGTAAATTAGCATAAATCCTCAAAGCAAACACATTTATCAGAAGTCATCACAAATGTGGTGAGTGAAGTCACTTCAAGTGTTGTCCTATCATGCTGTGACTGGCCTCACCTCCCTTCCTGCTGCTGCTGCTGCTGCTGCTACTATTCATTCCCTCCCTGTGTCTCACCCACCAGGATGGAGGATGACACCCGCCACGACCCCTACGGTCCCCCAAGGTTCCCTCCCCGCCGCCCTCCGCAGGACTTCTGGGAGGACGACCCGCGCTACCCTGACCGCCCCCCGAGGGACGAGTACTTCCGTGAGGGCGCGGCGCCACACCACCGCTGGGACTACTACGACGACGGCCGAGGCAACCCCTACCCCCCCCACGACGACCCGTACTACTATGACCGATACAACAGGGACCGGGACCGGGACCGTGACCGTGATCGAGACCGCTACCCTGACCAGTACGGGGAGCGCTACGAGGACCACTTCCGTAACTCCTACCCCGCCGACCCTTACCACCCCAGGGACCGCTCCCCGTACCCCCCGTCTCGGCCAGACGACCCCTACCCACCCTACCCGAGGGACCGGTGGAACTCCTATGGCCGCGGCCCACCACCCGAGGAGGACAGAGAGCCTCCCCCTCCCAGGCCAGACCAGCCGGCCGTGGTGGACTACGGCCACGGCTCGTCCATGAGGGGTGAGCAGCGGTGGGCTTGGCGAGGCTCACTGTCCTTTGTCTGTCCTAACTAATCACTGCATTAATAACTCACTTGTCTTCACTGTTCACCAACCCCAGACATTTATAAAGACTAATTTGCTGGTCAGTCTTTACAGTTTTTGGAAGTGTTATATTATGAATGGTTGTGTTTTTCAAATGATTAATGCCTTGCCTTCCCTCACCATCGCGTCACCAGGCAAAGCACCTCCGTCCAGAGACAGGTCACCCTTCCCACCACGACCTGACCACCCACACAGGCAGGTCAGTACTGGTGGTGGAGTGATGGGGTTGAACCAGCAACACCACCACTTGCAGTGATAATAGCAGTAACACTGGTGTATGAGTTTTGAAGTGTCTGTTCACTGAACTATGTTCTCTGAATGTTCATATGTATTTATCTTAACTCTTTTGTCCTCTCAGATGTATGACAGCCCAGACCGAGTCGGGGAGCACCACCACCACCACCATCACCACCATCCCCCCCATCACCTGAGGGGAGGACGAGAGGACAGCCAGGGGTCGCCTTGGGCCAACCCACAGCTGGCACCGCGGGACCCACTGATGAGAGACAGGGACCGTTCACCACCCCGGGCCTCACCAGCCCCGAGGCAGGACCAGGCACCCCTTCCCCCAATCTCTGCAACTAACCCCTCACCCCCTCAGGAGAAAGAGGAGGAGGAGGAGGAAGAAGAGGAAGGAGAGACTGTAACAATTGATGACCTGGTGTCCATTCCGGGCCGCTTCATGAGGCCACCCAAGATTGCCATCATCCTGAGAGGGCCCCCTGGAGCCGGCAAGACCACAGTGGCCAGGATGATCAAGGTGTGAGGGGGGGCTGTGTGTGGCTTGGGGAGGCATTTTATTGAGGAAATTACTGTTTTTTTCTTTTTTTTGACAGTGAATTATAAAACCTAACACACACACACACACACACACACACACACACACACACACACACACACACACACACACACACACACACACACACACACACACATACTTCACTGAAAAGCAACAAATTCAGTCCCATCTTGTAACACAGCGGCTCGTAACCTTTATGTTGGTATGTCAGTAACCAGTGTGTATTTCCCCCCCCTCCGCCCCCAGGACCGGGAGGTGGAGAACGGAGGCTCCCCCCCACGCATCCTGTGCCTGGACGACTACTTCATGGTGGAGACGGAGAAGATGACCAACGACCCGGAGACTGGACGCCGGGTCAAGACTAAGGTTTGTTCTTCCTTTACTACAAGTTCCTCTGCTCTATCTTTTGCCTCTGTCTCCTTTTATCACTACCACTTCCTCTTTCTCCTCCTTTAATACAAGTTTCTCTCATTCTTCCCTCATGTAGATCACTTACCTGCTCCTTCCTTCTATTTCATTACTTCCATTTTCTTCTCCCTCTTCCTTTACTACAAGTACCTCTGCTCCATCTTTTTTCCTCCTTTTATCACTACCACTTCCTCTCTCTCTCCTCCTCAAATACAAGTTCCTCTCATTCTTCCCTCATGTAGATCACTTACCTGCTCCTTCCTTCTATTTCATTACTACCATTTTCCTCTCCCTCTTCCTTTACTACAAGTTCGTCTCACTGTTTCACCTTCAGATCATGGAGTATGAGTATGAACCGGAGCTGGAGGAGTCGTACCGTGCCTCCCTCATCAAGTCCTTCAAGAGACACGTTGGCGAGGGCTTCTTCCCGTTCATCATTGTGGATTGCGTCAATGATAGGATCTCGCACTTCTCAGAGATCGCCTCCTATGCTAAAAAGAATGGCTTTGAGGTGAGTGGTGGGTGACTGAATGTGTTGGTGATGGATGAGGAATAAATGAGACTAATGTTAAGAGAGAGAGAGACATTGATGGGCAAATATGTAGTCCTGACTGTTCTCATACCACACTATCACTTTCTTACACTTCTTTTAGTCATGGCACAGCTGATCATACACATGGCACAAGATAAAAACATGAACTCTATTCCATAAAACTTAATGTTACTTTCTTTGTACAACTTGAGTGAAGATATGGAAGAATTGGCCACACACACCCACCCATAGCAAGATAGAATTTTTTGTGGTGTAAGATCTGGCCAAGGAAAAATAGTGTTATTAAAAAAAGAAAGGGATGTGTTTTTTTATTTTTTTCATTTTTTATCTTTATTATTATTTATATGAAGTTGTATGAAGTTAGTGGAAAAAATTTGACACTGTTTTCTCTTCCTCCACTCAGGTGTACATTGGGGAGCTAGAGGTGGACCAGAGTGTGTGTCTGCGCTCCAACACCCACAACCACCCCAAGGAACACATCACCCGCATCATTAACAGCTGGGAACGTACACCACAGAACCTCACCCGGGTAGACCTCACCCCCCTGGCCCAGGACGCTGCCATAGAGGAGGTGAGTAGCAGGGACTGACTGGTGGAGGGCTGGAGCTGTCATGTCTGTGTGGGTGGGAGAAGTGACAACTCGTGTGTTTGGGTGTATTTTAGGTTTAGATTATGTATTGTTGCTTTGGCGGATATTTTTTTAGTTTTGTCTTGGAAATTTTGGGTTTGTCGTTGTGTTCATGGAGTGGTTTTAGAGTCATGTTACCGTGCTGGAGTTTGAAGTGTCACTGAACATCCTTATTTGCTGGATCTCCAAACTAGACGGTATATTTTTGCTGGACTGTATATTTTCCTATTTGTATCTGTGTTGTTGTGGTGAGTAAAAGAACAGAATTGAAGTGTGTGTGTGTGTGTGCTGAGCTGTGTGTCCTGCAGGTTGAGATGGAAGACTCAATGGAGCCAGCCAGTGAGGCAAACCAAGACAAGAACCAGAAGAAAGAGGATGACAAGGAAGAGGAGGAAGAAGAGGAAACTGAGCAGACATTCCTCAAGGTATGTGACACTGGTGGCAGCGGCAGCGGCAGCAGTGGTGGTGGTGGTGGTGGTGGTGGGGCAGCAAAGCCTCCTCCTGACGTAAGTAGTTGAGGTGTCAGCGCAGCCACAGCACCGCCCACCAAGGCACAGATGTGAGAAGCCTTCCACAGATGCCCCGGGAGACTGACCTGTGTTGTGAGGCGGCATTTGTGGCACTCGCTGGGCTTGAGTGGTGGCACTGCAAGCACGGCCAAGACTGTGCCTCAGCAGGACACAGTTTTGGACCAGTGGAGTGTGTGTCTTCTCACAGCTGATGCCTTCTGTGCTGTGACTCATCCTGACAGTGGTGCCTGCCTCCCTGCCAGGCCTGGAGAGCCACACACAACAGAACTACTCTTTCATGGCTCTTATTTCTTTCTGTAGACACAGAATGGAAGGGCGGCAAAGTATAAAGACACACCACTGCAATCTGTCGTTTCACACAGTGTCGGTATTGCACATAATGTTTCTTAAACTAAAGGGAATTCAAACACACATTTGTTATCTCAGTGTATTTGTGAAGCAGTTTCATACTCACATATTTGAAAAAAAATTTTGTAAAGAATAGTGAAAAAAATATTGAATGGTGTTTTGTCCACAAGAGGCACAGTGTTGGGAAAAGAGGGCCAAGTGCCTGCTGGTTACTGATTTGTGTTTTCTTTATTTTTTGTTGTGGGGAAAGACAATAAATAATGTGTGTAACTCACTGCACTTGTGAGTGTTACATGCTGGTCTCATAACTGCCAGCTGTGTGTGTGTGTGTGGGTGTGGGTGTGGGTGTGCATGTGTGTGGGTGTGCATGTGTGTGTGTGTGTGTGTGTGTGTTTGTATGTGTACTTGTGTCTCCATTACGTCTGTTTGGCAAGTCATATTACTTGCTCCTAGCCAAGAAGTACAACATCACAAATCCGTGTGTCATAGAGGGACATCACAAACTGGTGTGTGTGTGTGTGTGTGTCTGGAACAAACGGCGCCACACAAGAAGCCTTGGACACACCACCATGTGTAAAGACTGTTTGCTCTCATTGCCACCCAAGACTGAAAAAGATCTTACAACAAGCACATCCCTCAGTGGAGGACACAGCAACTGGATAACGTTAACTACCAGACACAAAACCTCCCTGGCTAGCCACACCTTGACATAAGAAGAGAACTTTTGGAACGCTTACGTTCTGGAAGCGTGTGTGTGTGTGTGTGTGTGTGTGAGCCGGCCTGCAGCGGTGGACTAAACATACCACACCCTTGGACTTTGATAACAGCTGTGTCTCAAGACCATATTGATGTAAAGAGAAGCAAGGCAAACACACTAATAAGAATGAACATGAATCTCTCATGGAGAGCACCAGAGAGATTTGGAATTGCTTGCATGTCACACACACCCTGAGGTCGTGTAGCATCGCTGAAGACACAAAATTTCCGAGGATTTTTCCAAGGAGGATCTAGACTGAAGAGAAGGGAATCAATCCTCCAGCCTCATACAAGGAAGGAGTGTGTTGAGAGAAAATTTGAAGGGATATTCTGATCTGAGTGAAGAACATTCTAACTAATTGTGTGTGGGTAATTTGTCAGCCCAAGGAGGATGTTTGGTTGTGTCGATTGTGTGTGAGGTGAGGCAACGGTTAAGGCTTGACTGTGCTCGGCAAACTACATGGTGACAGTCAGGAACATACACACATACATACACACATGTACACACACACACACACAATGAATTTCTGTTTTTCTGATTGGCATTGTTATTGTTTTTTTGTTGACATTTGGAATCTTTTTTTAATCTGTTGGGCTCCAAGCCGAAGAATGTTTGTTTGTTTTATGAAAAATTCTACCGATCATTTCTCTTTTTGTCACATTGGAAGTGTTCCTTGAAACGTGTCTGTGTTGGAAAGTGTCAAACCATGGAGCAAGAACAGAGATGGAAGGATTGAGGGAGTGATAGAAGAGGAAGGAAAGGGAGAGGAGTGGTGAAGGTGGTGGTGAAAGTAAGGAATAACACTTGCATCCATATTCAGAAACACTTCATCGCTGCACCACCTCCACTATTCCAAAAGGCTCCTGTTTCAGTGAGAGACAAGTTTTTGAGGGTGTTTTTATGGTTCTAATGACATTTGAAGAAGGTTACCACATAATTAACAGGAGAAACACCTTCAGAAACCCGACTTGTACTCTCTGTGGCCTTTGAAAATAGTAGTGGTGAGAGAGCGGAGCATTTCTGAATATGGACTTTGATTGCTTGAGTAAGGAAAGGAACCACTCACAGACATTGATTAACATACACATGCACAGAAACACAAACACACAGAAGGGACACAGAAACACAAACACACCGAAGGGACACAGAAACACAAACACACAGAAGGGACACTAACAATATGAGTGTACAAACATGCATGTGTGTGTGTGTTTGGGAGTGACTTCGCTTGGTGTTGGGATAGAATTCCTTATCCTGCTCTCATTCCTCCATCCCTCAGTCCCTCAATCCGTTCCTCTCCCTCCTCCTCTCTTCCCTCCCTGCTGCCCACATCTTTGCAAAAATAAAGTTGTCTTCATTTGGTATTTATCTTTATCCTGTGTGGCCGTTGTGAGGTCAGTAGTGGTGGATGTCAGGTCAGTGGGAAGCCCGACACTTGCAGATCTTCGGAATGTGAATGGCTTAGTTACTTCTTCTCTTTCTACTTCTGTGTTGGTATTGCATTGTCTTCATCTTGCCTGCCGTGTTGTGTCTTATGTCTTACTTGCATGATGTGTGTGTGTGTGTGTGTGTGTGTGTGTTTTATCTGTCACTTTCTAGATCCAATCAAAAAGATTCTGAGAAATACAAGTTGCATAATGTATTCTGCCATCCCAACTCCTTCCCCATGATAGCAACACTCCCTCAGTATCAGTCTTTAGGTGTGCCAGGTGGCTTGACATTCATTGTGAGTATCCACTGTTCACTCACCAAGCTTTCATCTCAATCTTGGAAGCAGGTTGCCACATGCTGAATCAAGCAGGACAGGGAATGACTCATGATCACTTCTGTGGGGCTGAAAATCGCACATCTCCTTAGTGTTCTTTTCAAATTTAAAGTCATGGTGACGGTGTTGGCTGTACTCCAGAGTTTAGATAATTTGTAACAATGCTCTTCCTCAGATACCTTGGAATGTTTTGTCTAACTCAATTGACCAACTGACCGTCGATGAATCAATAATTTACAATCCCTCAAATATTAAACAAAATTTACTGTCAGTTTTGGTTGCACTTGTGGCCTGCCTTGCCTTCTCCATTGCCTTGGGTGCAGATTGTTCCACTATCACCCCTTAGTGACATTTACTCTTCTTGAAATGAGCCTCCCTCAAAACATCTGTGCCAGTCCATTACCTCATTACAACAGATCTTATCCATCATTTCAAAAACTCCCATTACTGAATTCTTGGGTCTGACACACACACATGTTTGACATCACAGTAACATCACAAGTGAGCACATGAACACAACATCACACACTCACAATGTACCATGTGTCCAATGTGCATGGTCTCAGAACAAGTTAGTGCATGCTCCTGTTGCTTTGAACACTCATAGCCAGACTACACTTGTCTCTCGAGAGGGAGTGCTATAGTATGCTATCCAGTGTGCTCTTGTATTAGTTAATGCAGTCAAGTCACATTGTTAGGAAAGATGTACAGGTTAATTTCTGTAGTCTTTTGTGATCAGATGTGTGTGTGCGCGTTTTTCTGTGTATGTGTATGTGTGTGTTTTTGTGTATTCAATATGGAACTAGTGCATGACCACTGGTGCATCTGTCTTGCATTTCACAAATAACCCAACATCATTTTTAGCCGGTGTACAATAATCTGGTGTTTGGCTTGAGGTGGTGTACAGTGTGGCCTGAACTGGTGTAGAATAACCTAGTGTTTGGGCTGAGCTGGTGTACACTAGTCAGGCATTACTGGTGTGTTGGCGGACGGTGTCAGCGGCATTGTGCTAATCCTTCCTCCAAGACAACATTCAGTGCACAACCACCTTGATATTGCTGGACGTGTTGGCACAGAAAAGTGATAGCTGATTGGCTGCCTGTCTGCCACACACACACATATCAAGACTTGGGTTTGCTTAATCTTATTTCAAAACAAACTAGGAAGAAGTGTTTTGGGTGTTGACCCTCCTTACTTCTCTTATTCCCAGAAAGGTGAATTTAGTAACTACAATATTATGAAGCAAGACACACCATACTTGTTCTCCTGTTGCTAGAAAAATGGAGTCCATATCAAACCTTCTCTGGTACACTGAAACTCTCTGCCTGCTTCTCTATTTCCATCTTCCTATGACCTGAACTCATTCCAGAGGAAGGTTTCAAGACATTTATCCCTCTCTTTTGACAAACTGTAACCTGTTTGGGGACTGGCATCTCAGTGGGTCTCTTTGTCTGATATTTTTTTTACCGTAGGTCAGTTATCCCATCCATGATGTACATATTTTCCTGTACCCAAAGAGAGTAATTATCAAACACTTTAAAATGATATCACACACACATCACACCTTGCCTCCTCCTTTCAGACCCTGATCTCCCACCAACACAGAGCAATAACACCACCTTTATGAAGTCAACCTTTTCCTCCATGCAAAGCTTCATTCTCTATTCAAACATGCTGTCTAAATGATATCCACAAATCACATTACCCTAAGGAAAATTATACTGTCCATGTGTCAAATTTATTAGAATGGGTTTGCTTTTTTATTATAATGGTTGTGGTGAAAGTTATTTATATTTATGTGTGATGGTTTTTATATGGAAAAGTTATCTATTATAAGCTTGATTTTGAAATGCTTCTTCTTCTTCTTCTTCTTCTTCTTCTTCTTCTTCTTCTTCTTCTTCTTCTTCTTCGAACAATTACGTATTCTGAGACAAACTTTCTAATTCTTAAAATGTGCCATGTTTAATTCTTCTTCTTCTTGTTTCTTCCTATGTAATGTTAAAGAAGGAATCAGTGAAGCAACCATGCCAAGCTGCACACTCTGTGTGTGTGTGTGTACCTATGTGAGATTTACAGGGCCTGAGTTAATCCAGTCTCTGTGTGTGTATTTACCCAGTGTGTGTGTGTGTGTGTGTTCTGCTATCTCCCACTATATCTTTCCTCCCTGCAGTGAATGTGTCTTTGTGCATTGTTTCCTTTATATATAACTGATCAAAACACTGTACTTATGATCCACAGCAATCAGTCTTCAGTTTGTCTCAAGGAACAACAAACATTTACTACATTTGATTTGGGATTATTTATTACTTAACCTGATTCATTATGAGACATTTATGACAAATGTGACTTCTTTTACTATCACAAGCTTATGAGGTATATACATTATACTCTCTCTCTCTCTCTCTCTCTCTCTCTGGATATCTTTACGTATTTGAAGACTTGTATCCATGTTATTTTTTGACTGAAAAGGAGAAATACATATGGATTTCTTCAGTTGTTGAGAGTGCCGAGTATTATTTTTTGGTGTGTGTGTGTGTGTGTGTGTGTCAGTGAGTCAGCCTGCTTGTGGCCGGCCTGTACAAATGTCTCTGCTCACTATTATACTCAGATTTAATACTTGTAACTTTCTGTAGCTTCAGATTTTCTTTTTACAGTTAATTATTTCCTATTACTCATTGTTTATTGACACAAATTATATGAAGACTTTCTACACACACACACACACACACACACACACACACACACACACACACACACACATTGATACAAGATGGTATCTTATTTGTGACTGGCAATACTTTCTTCACCTTAGGGTGGGAAGGAACACACTCTATATATTGATATGATAATGCATTCAATGAAATACTCTGTGACTGTCTGATACTGGCAATGATTGAAATATGTGAAATATGTGCCTTGTCCATGTGTTCATAATACTTAGGGTGGTGATGCAGCTGTCTCTTGATGTGTCTTGAGTTGCCTAAAGTTAAACTCTTTCTTATGCACCTAGTTAATACTGACTGCTCTCTCTCTCTCTCTCTCTCTCTCTCTCTCTCTCTCTCTCTCTCTCTCTCTCTCTCTCTCTCTCTCTCTCTCTCTCTCTCTCTCTCTCCTGAGGTCATACAACATGGTTTTGTTAAGTCAAACTCTTTCAACAAAGGACTCTTCTTTTTATCTACTCAATATCTTTATTACTATAATTTACATATTTATCATATTTATGTGAGCATGTGTGTGTGCATGGTTTCACCCGAGTGGTTGGTTGAGGGGAAGGGTGGGGCAAGTGTGGCCGTCAGCTGTGTGCCGGCCCATCACAGCTTGGTGGTCAGCACACTCCTGGGTGAGGAGGGTGAAGCAGAAGACTCCACAGATACATGGTGGTGATGAGTCAGTGGGTGCAGTGGTGCAGTCACCCCTCAGGCACCACCACCACACTACAGTGAACACAGTGTTGTATCTTAGATGTGCATGCTTGATTACATTAAGGTGGCAGATGAGCTCCTTCCCAGCCTTGAGTGTGTGGCTGAGTGGAGGAGTGTGCACACCTCCCTTCCTGTCTCCTTTAGAGCAGAGGGAAGGAAAGCAGTGGCCATAATGCTAGTCTTTAATAGTATATCAGTATTCTCTCTGTCTGTCTCTTCCCTGTTGGTCTTTGCCACACGTGAGTGAGGTGCTCCTTGCTCTGTCTCCCTCACTCTCATGTCCTTTTAACACCATGTGATTTGACATATATCCACAGATTTATAATGAATTTATTCGGAGCAAATGGGATACCCACGAAAGCCAAGAGGACAAGATGGGTAAGTGTTCATCACATTATTATTATTGTTAGTATGGTTTCCACGTACATAGAAATCTCCAAGTACCAAATACTGAATTATCTCAGATGGTCTCAGACCGTGTTTGTGGGCTGGTAACCTCACACTCATATATGAAAGCCTCACTGCACAGCCCAATCCCCATACTGTACAGAAATGTATCAATAACAGACAAGTCTTGTGAGGCAACACTTGGTGGGTGTCAAGAGGAAATAGATTTATAAATGGTTTCTGTGACAAGGTGTCTTTAAAGTTTGTACATCAATGGAATGAAAGGAGAGAGAAAAGCTTTGGAACAATAAATGAAGGGAATGGTGGAGTATTGGAGGTGCTGTCACACACTGAGGGAGGGTTGGCACAGGGAACAATTGGCATTTGTTGCAGCTCCTTGAAGGACACTTAAGCCTGCCTCAATGACTTTCATAAAGAACATTATAGGAAGCCTCTTGAAATTGTTATATTATTTTCTCACAGCTGCTCAGAAAGATAAAGTTGTGACAGACCTGTGATCTGAACAATGGTTTTGGTACTTGGAGGTGTTCATAACTATGTACTACTTTTTTTGGTTATTTTGTTGTCTTACTTTGTGTTTCTTTTTGTTGTTTGTGTGGCAAATGAAGTCTCCCCTTAGCACACCCCAGACTGAAGGAAAGGGTTAGGTCACATGTCTGGACTATCAGCTTGTTATTATTGTTGTTTTTGAAGACTTGAACACATTTATTTTCTTTTTAATACCTTGTTCTTAGTCATTTTACTAAGATACTGAGCCATGATTTTGTTACTCTTATTACTATTTTAACCATTTCATTACAAACCCAAACAATTAGAAGCATCTTCATGAAAGTTAGCCATAGAAAGAACACATTTTGCAATATCCTCCTAGTTCAAAGATGGGATGTGGCTGTAGAACAAGTAAAGAAGTCTTAAGAGTGATGGATAATTACAAGAAAGGAGTACCTAGTAGCATTCAAAGGGATACAATTTTAGTAGCAGTGTTATATAACCACATTATTCATTGCACCACCCTTTCTTTCAAATCAATCACAACACACAACACACTCCTCATTAATTTGTTAAAGTTGGTCCCTTGTTGAGGCATATTTGTTCGCATTTTATCATTGAAGGGCAGAAATCTAGAAATCCAGGGTGTTTCAGTATTCGTGTGACAAATATTGGCCTTTGTTTTAAGTCTTATTCACAATACATGTGTTTAGGTTGAGTTTAAGGGGAGACTGAAGTTGTGTGTTGGTTATAAGTGTGTGTGTGTGTGTGTGTGTGTGTGTGTGTGTATGTATGTATGTATGTATGTATGTATGTATGTATGTATGTAAGTGCCTTGTCTTACTGCACACAAGTATGCAGAGAAGGAGAACAAAACTAGACTGCAGGGATGAACTTTGAGAAGACACTGAAACTGTTTTGGTTGTCAGTGTACCAGTGTCCTTGTTAATTAGTCTGTGTGTGTGTGTGTGTGTGTGGTGTATGGAAGTGCCTTGTCATACTGAACACAAGTAGGCAGAGGAGCAGCATAGGACTAGACCAAAGAGATGAGCATTGAGGAGTGACTGAAGCTGTTTTAGTCGTCATTGTGGTGACATTTGTGAATCTCTTGTCTGTGTGGAAGTGACTTGTCTTACTATTACTATTTAGACCAACTGACAACCCTTCCCAATCAATGGAGAGTTGTGTAGAGAAATAAGAGGTTTTGTTTGGTAGCCTGGAGTAAAGTAGCAGGTGAGAGATAAAAGAAAGATGGGGAAGTTTTTGTCGTGTTGCTGAACTGAAAGCTTTGAAGACGACAGAACGCTGGAGTTTATTTAGTGATGAGAGGGTGATGTAAAGGATGGGATGGTGGTGGAGTGTGGCAGGGTGTGTGTGTGTGTGTGTGTGTGTGTGTGTGTGTGTGTGTGTGCGTGTGTGTGTGTGATGTGGTCATAAACTATTTCACCATTCATGCTGTGTTGCAATTGTTGACCTTATGTTAAAATATAGAATGTTGATGTAGACAAAATACCTACACTTGATTGTCACATTTTTTCTTATCTTAAATCTCTCTCTCTCTCTCTCTCTCTCTCTCTCTCTCTCTCTCTCTCTCTCTCTCTCTCTCTCTCTCTCTCTCTCTCTCTCTCTCTCTCTCTCTCTCTCTCACATGCTATCAGGAGTCAAGTATTTTTTATAATTCAAATCTAATTATTTATGGGATTTTGCTCTTCACTCAGTACAAAGTGAAGTCAGTACACATATTTGGGTCTTTTAAAGAACAAATGTACTGCAAACCAAATCTTACTAAGCAAAAACTAATTACCACTTCCTTTGTGTTGCCTTGTTGCAACATGTGGTGGTGTGATATGTTAATGTCACACTTTGTTAAGAGGTTCTCCTCACAGACACAACTTTATCACTTCCCTCTCCAAACCAGAAATTTAACTATCATTGTGGAGCTTTGCCCACTGAATGCTTGTGTTCGTCTCTCTGTCACAACATCAATCTGGTCCTTCCACTTACCTGAGGAAACATTGGTCTAAAGAAGACATTGTATAGATAGGAATACAGTTTCACCTTAGACATAGCATATGAGGTCTTTGGATATCATTGGAGTATATAAAAGGATTGTCTACCTTATTATTTATGAGATGTGGAATGTCAATAATGCCAAGAATTCATTGTAATCGGTGCTATATGTAATACAAGATATGCAGCATCGTGCGTCTTATAAGTGAGACATATAAGTACTGTGTTATGTCTTAGAAAAGAAGAAACACATCCTTAATTTATTTTGACTTGAATGCATTATATGCACTTGATAATGTGACAAAATGCTACATGCTTCATCTCAATACAGCACACACACACACACACACACACACACACAAAACAAAATAGATAGTTGATGTCTGGTTATTAACAGTGTGAATCTCTCTGTTCCTCCTCCCCTGTCCCTCTCCTGTCCTCCTCCTCCGCGGTAATAGACAAGCTGGACGGTGTGAAGGCGGCCAAGAAGAAGATCAGCAGCGGTGCCCGGACCATCGACGACTGGCTACAACTCTCTCAGGACTACGACTCCAAGGTAGTTCAGCCCGGCAAGAAAAGGGTGAGTACCAACACCAGCTTTGTTTTCATGTCACCATTGCCAAGTGTGCTTGTAACTGTGTGTGTATGTGTGTGTGTGTGTGTGCGTGTGCTTATGGAATGGATACCATTGTTTGTGCTGTGTTGAGGAAGTGAGGGATTTTGTACTGCTGTGTGTGTGTGTGTGTGTGTGTGTGTGTGTGTAAAGCTTGAGCAAGGAATGGCAGTTGAGTAGCTTGACAGGTGCTGCTCCAGAGTTGCTGAACCAAGCTCCACAACAAGCTGGTGTGAAGGTCTTAGAAAGATCCCCAGAATGAAAGGCCAGAACAAGATTTGTGGACTCTTCTACAGTCTCTCGATTTTCCACACTATGCCTCATGACATGAGGTTTGCAACTTGTTACTGAAGAACATGTTCTGAACTGCATGACATGATGGCACAGCCTTCTAGGTGATGACAGAACTTTTTCATCATTTTGCACACAGATATTAATGTGTGTGTGTGTGTGTGTGTATGTGTATGTGTGTAAGGAAGCACAGTGTTGTATTGCACACATGGCCTTGCTGATCCCATCACATTGGTACCCTAACAGGCCACTGGGAACAGGTGTATCAGTGATCACCTTGTCTCCCTCACATCTCTTGCCCCTCTGTACCAGTCAGGACATGTGTGGATGCCCTCACAGCATCTTGTGCTGTGGCATCATCAGGTCTGACCATCTGGGTTAGTTTAGGAATAACCCTGGATGTTGTCACCATGAAAAACACAAATGAATAAGAAAACTTCTCAGGAAGCCTGTGGTCTTCTCAGTCGATAGAAATAAGCCAGGCACACTGCCTGGTTTCACCACCCATGACTGCCCATGCCTTGCACTAGCAAGAACCAGTGCTGGCACATTGTATGCATAAATAAGTGGTGCATCCATCCCATAATGGTAGGTGTGTCCCTCCTGTGCCACTCCCCAGTGTACCCCAGCTGTGTAGTTGCCACAGTTGTAGTGTGGCCAGGTAAGTGTGGCAGACACAGCCAAGAGTGGTGGTGGCGGTGGTGGTGTGATATTGTGGTATAGTGAGGAGCACTAGGTGTGTGTGGGGTGGTAATGGCATGGTTGTGCTGCAGGTGCGGTGGGCTGACATAGAGGAGGGCAAGAAGCAGGCCGCGGCAAGGGACCGGGGCTTTGTGCTGGGACAGACGGACTGGAGCCGCATGACAGACCTCTCCTTCGGCAGCAACGCTCTGGTACAGGTCCGCTACATTGAAGGGCGGGACTCAACAAAGTGAACCAGCCAGCATCCTCTTCAAGACCGGTCCGTGCTTGACCCTTGCTCCCACCGCTGCCCCAAGGATCAGTGTGGCATTGTGTCCCACCACTAGGCACAGGAGTGTGTAGGGAAGCATGGTGTGATCAGACACTGATACTTTCCTTACCTTCAAGTGGCATTCATGTTCAATATGGCTTATTATTATTATTATTATTATTATTATTATTATTATTATTATTATTATTATTATTATTATTATTATCATTATATACTATCCCTAATCTTTATTATCATAATTTTAGACATTTAAATATAAGTGTTGATATACAAATGTAAGTATAATTTTTTCATTATTATTATTATTATTATTATTATTATTATTATTATTATTATTATTAATATAAGGACTACTATAATGATAATTAAATGTTTGAAGACTACATGTAGGTACTTTTAATTTTGATATTTTAATTTACATATTAAGAAATATACATAGTCTCTCTCTCTCTCTCTCTCTCTCTCTCTCTCTCTCTCTCTCTCTCTCTCTC
>CM035201.1:1611425-1637327 GCA_020233015.1 Callinectes sapidus | reverse complement strand
CTCTGGATGCCCACATGGCTGGCTATCCAGTTGAGTCTCGCCTGCTGCCCCTGTGCAGCGAGACTCTGCAGGCTGCCCAGGGTGGCTGTGACGAGGCCCACGTTGTTGTTGGGATGGCGCTACTGGAGGTCCTGCAGCCCCACTGCCCCCCTGGAGTCAGTGTGCAGCACAACGGTGGCCTCCTCACGGTGCTGGCCGTGCTACCGGCCCAGTTGGATGGCCACCAGCTCCGTGTGCAGCGTTGAGCAGCACCAATGGTCATCCATCAGCTCTCTAGTCACGGGGAAAAGCAGCAGCGGTGGAGGAGCGCTGGGGAGAGAGGAGACGCAAATTAATATTGTTCATCAGTAAAATACATTCACTTCATTCGGTTATAACACAAGAAATGAAGGGAAGAAGATGCTGCAACAAGATATCACATCTCTATGTGGCAGGTCCTGTAGCAAACAAATATACTGAGAGATTTCTACCTATTATCTATCCCCTGCCTACTGATTAAGCACACACACACACACACACACACACACACACACACACACACACACACACACACACACACACCTCAAAATACCCAAAAACATCACTTCACAATGCGAGATATGGAGAGCCAATATAACAGTACTACAGCACCACACACACACACACACACACACACACACACACACACACACAAACACACAGACACACGCACGCACACACACACACACACACACACACACACACCTCAAAATACCCGAAAAAATCACTTCACAATGCTAGATATGGAGAGCCAATATAACAGTATTACAGCATCACACACACACACACACACACACACACACACACACACACACGGTAAGCATACAGTAACTCATGCTATAATATAGCATATAAGTCTGGAAGGCAAGGGGGCAGGGAGGCGCCCGCTGCCCTATGACGTCACAGCTGATGACGTCACAGCTGATGACGTCACGGCTGATGACGTCACAGGTGCTCTATATTTACGTAGCGTAAACCATTTTAAAAATGACCCCTCGATAAAACGATGTCAGATCAAACTAATGTATCTGTTCCGACGTGATAAATAAGATAACTAATTCCCAAAGTATAAACACACTTCTAACAACAGTAATTCTAAAGAAATTCTACGGGAAAAAAACGTGTTTTATAAAAATATGACCCTTTTTAACACTCGTTAAATAGCCATTAACTACCACTTCAAAGGAACCAAAACCCATTTCAAAACAATTGATTAGTTATTCTTAATTATTTTAAACACTTTAGAGTGAGTTAGAGGCAGAAATAAACTATTGACAGGCTGATAAAAAAGTTATTAATGTAACTTTGACACCGCTAAATAACACTTTTCCTCTTCACTCATTTCACTGAAATTTAGGCATAAAACATCATTGTATATGGACTACCTTTTGCAAATAATAACAACTTGATACAGCCTTAAATAAAAAAAGGGCATTGGGCGTTCCAAGAAATTTAGCGCAAAAATCCCCTCTTATTTACCACCCTAATAACGCCAACTACAGCTATCTCCACCCCTTACACGCACGGAAATGACTTGAAACTCACCGCAGTATTCATAGAAAGCGTTAAATTTGACAATTGATCCCAAATAAACAGTCCAGAAACGAAGAAAATATCCTGATAAATGAGCCGGCTGGCGGAGGCCCCGTGGTGGGGTACGGCCCCCCCTCCTATCTCACTCCCACCTTCATTAAACTTAAACTTGACCACGAAAGCTATGTCTGAAAGGCTCATATGAAAGCTTAATACCATTGCTGCATACTGTGGCAAGATGAGCCTGTAATGATTGACAGATATGGCTTAAAATGACCGATGAATTAAGAATCCAAGATGGCGCCGCGGATGTTGGGTGGTGACTCACCTTACCTTGATACACGGCTGGTCACTTGAATCCTACAGTATTTCAGGTAAAGATCGTCTTAATACACCACTACAGCCGTAAAAACATCGTGAAATACCGCTATTTACTTTAAACAGAGGTTTTTTCAGGTAGAAATCGCCCGTATCCGCTCAAACAGAGGCTTTTCAATAGGTTAGACGCAGCGCACCTCCCCGCACCTTACCCCAGGACACACTGACTCGCCTCCATCCCGCCGGACACCCCACACACACCCCACCCACCCTCATGCATGGCTGGCCTGGAACTAGCATAGTATTATTTTAACAGCTGCCAAAAAATGGTTGTATTTTTCCATGTTTCTCTTGACGCAGCTAAGAAATCGAGTAGGTTATATGCAAAGAACGTAGATAGACTGTAGATAAAGATGTATATAACCCCATAAACGCCACAAATAACCTGATTAGCGAAAGAAAACACCCGTAAAATAAGTGGAAGGAACAAAGCCGACTGTAAGTCATGTCTACCCCCACTCTGAGCAAAACGTAGTGGTATTTTTCAATGGTTCTCTTGACATAGTTAAGAAATCGAGTGGGTAATATGCAAAGAACATAGATAGATAATAGATAAACACGTACATAACCCCACAAATGTCAAACTAAGCGAATTAGGGAAAGAAACGCGAAAATTAACGGAGAAACAAGGCCGACCGTAAGTGATGTTTACCCGCACTCGGAGCAAAAAGTAGTCGTATTTTTCCATGTTTCTCTTGCCACAGCTAAGAAATCGAGTAGATAATATGCAAGGAACATAGATAGACAATAGATGAACATGTATATAACCCCTTAAACGTCAAACTAAAGCGAATTAGCGAAAGAAAAACACGCAAGTTAATGGGGAAACAAGGACGACCGAACCATGTTTATCCGCACTTGGAACAAAAAGTAGTTGTACTTTTCCATGGTTCTCTTGACACAGCTATGAAATCGAGTAGGTTGTATGCAAAGAGCATAGATAGACTATAGATAAACATGTATATAACTCCATAAACGCCGCAAATAAACCTGATTATCGAAAGAAAACACACGTAAAATGAGTGGAAGGAACAAGGCTATCTACTATCTTCAAATGTTGGAGGTAAATACTCAATTTTTCTGAAGCTGGTCTGTTCATCAGTGACCGTCAAGAGGCGTCCACTTGGTGCTCGGTTGTTGTCAACAGGGAGGCGGACATGGAATAGAGGAAAAGTTTTCTCATGGTCCTAAGGATCCAAGGAGATCATGTGCAGAGAAGTGGGTCTGCTTTTCAAGCGATTTGCCCTTTTCAAAACTGATCATTCCAGTGTGACAGGTCTGCATTGGCACAAGTCCTTAGCAAATTTATCATCGGAAGTCAAACGAAAGTATTTAATGGCCGTGGAGGATGCCTTTCTTGCACCTCTGTATTTTGTACTTTATGGCTTCCCAACTCTCCAGGATGTTCCGGGTGTCGGCTTGAATAATACTGAACAACACTGAAGCTATTCTCTCCGGCAAACACAATAGGATACTTCCGCTCTTCACTGCATAGGATACCTCACCGTCACTGCCTCGCCACTGCAAGACGGAACAAGAGGCGGCTACACGTTTTACAAGTATATTCGTCTGTGTTGACGTACACATCAAGCGCCTCATCAAGGTGTTTTGTTAACAAATTACATGTGCAAGATACGACACAAAATCAGTGCATTTGTAACGCGTCGTCACACGCTACGTGCCTCTCTCAAGGTGAGATGTTGAGGTGCACACCCCTGCATCGCTACATAACTCCCGCGGGGTGGTTGGCGGCTGCTTCCGCCTCCACACACACACACACACACACACTTCCTCAGTATTACAGACTTTTGAATGAATTTTCTAGCTTAATAATGTATTTCCTTCACAGGTAATAGTAATTTGTTGGTAGACCCGATTTTTGTTTATTTCTTTATTCGTGATTTTTTCAGTTTCATTATCCGTTGAGATGTAATGAATAGTAGATCCAAGCAGAATATCTAGTAGGTTAGATGAGGTTTGATATAAGGATGCATCCATGAGAATAACTACCATAAAATTTTGGCATTGCTCAGCTCCGCACTTGGCCTCTTCAAGTACTTTTTGGAGCATTGCTTGTGATGTCATGTACCAGTGGAGAAGCAACGCTTTCCACTATGCGGCAAGGTTGAGTGACCTTGACCGGACACCACAATAATAATGAAAATCCTGCTAACTTACGAACTTGCTGAGGGTGATGTGCCTGGATTTCCTGGTACGCGTCCCTCCTTCCTTTCCTCCCTTCCTCTCTCATTATAACAATAGCTATTATCACGTGCTTCCTTCCTCCCGCGCTAACTCTTCTCGGCCGCCCTTGTTCTTTCTCGCGCGACTCTTCACGATGCATAGTTGAATGATGTACGTTTTATTACTGCCGCCGATAGTGATGGACTTTTCTTACAGTTGTTGCTTCATAATAATAGAGTTTCACTGCTTGACGTGTTTCTTGGCGCCAACTTGTGGCTCAAGTATTACGTTACTTATCCACCACGGCCGCCGGGAACACATATACTACCAAACCAATTTCGTGTCTCAATTCTGCTGCAGCGCAGGTCGCCTTCACATCATACGCGCGCCTTCAATATGGACTCGGAAAAACCCCGTTTGTCCTTGTAAACTGAGAATAATAACGGCAGAAGTATGTAAGTGAAAATCTAAATTTCCTGTAATGGCAGGAAATCATGTAAAAACAATAGCACACGTACTTTATCATTTGTATGTTTGTTTTCCGCAAATGTTTGCATGTCCCCGGTATCACCGTGTTAAGGCTACAAGATTGGTGGTTCTACCGCAATTTCGACAATACTGCAGATGCAAAGCAACAGCCATTAGGCTACTACTTCGCGTCCAGCGGCAGTGGTGTCAGGCTACACGGGAGACGCAAAAACAGGTTCGTGGGGTGTGAAGGGTTTAATGTAACATGTCTGTGACCACATAATGCTTGTGATTGCAGTGAATGAGTGCATCGTTTTGCTTAGTTCATGTTCACTGGCATGGCGTGGACTGTGGATGCAGTGCAGCTGTCACGCCTGGCGGTGGCGGGGGTAAAGCTACCAGCTCCTGGAACGATGACCGCATAATGTTTCTACAACTGCATGTGGTTGAACATTAGTTCATATGCAGTATATAGCAATACGTGCTATCACATTTTGTAGTGATTGTGGGTTCACCGAGAATCTTACCCGAGTGATATATAGTGGTGAACACGATAACAGAAGGTGGGGTGGCATTAATGTGAGGTAGGAACACCAGCTGTGGGGAGCGGGGAGAATATCGATTGTCTTCTCGGAATATTTCTTCCTGGTGCTGCCATGCCAATCAAAGGTCACTGGGGGAAAAGTGGTCTCATCAGTACTAGAATATAATACTGGTATGTCGCAGCTCGTCTGCTGCATGGTGGTGGTGGTGGTGCCCACACATACCTTGTTATCAAAACTCATCAGCAGTAACGTAGCTCATTATCCAATCAATAATTATTATTAGCTGGGATTTGAAGATTCTAGTAAACTTTTGTTATAATTAATATAGCAGTTCATATTCAAACGATTAGTTTAACAAACGGTAGGCGTTTCAAAGTAGAGCCAGTACCATTACTTTAGATCACAAGATATTAGCTTGTAGATTGCGTTTCAATGTTTTATTGCCCTGTCTTCCCGTGCCCTGCATGGCCTGTATTCCGGTGTCAAGACTTGTGAGTAAAAATTATATGGGTACAGTTTGAACACCGCCTTGAGAACTTTGTGGTGAGCGTATTTTAAAATGTGCCCGCGAGTTTGTATGGTGGCGTCGTATCATGACAGTATTGAGGAAACACTGCCGTTCCGTGTGCGAATTTAAAAGGATTTTCCTCAAAACTTAGTTTTGATGATAGATTAAGTTATTTTGTTTGATTTATCGCATATTTTAAGCGTGTTGTATGTTAAAGTGAAGGCGGCGAAGGAGGGACAGTCAGCTGAGCGGCCGACCTTCATTTCTCTCTCTCTCTCCCGAACACATGGACATGGCCGCCTTCTCTCTTAGCTGTTCATGCAGCTGCGCCGCGACACTGTTACGGGATGTGTGGAGTGTTGATTTCTGTGTGGCGCATCAGCCTATCGCTGGCGCAGTGGTGGGCGTGTGAAGTGATAGAGTGAGGCCAGGCGGCGGTGGCAAGATGATGTGGGAGAACGTAATGGCGTGTTGATTGTGTGGGTATACGTGTTGAGGTTACTTCCGTGAGTCATAACGGGACAGCAAGTTTGTCATGAGGCGTATCACAACTTCACTGCTGCACTTCTTGCGTGGAGGAGGGCAGGACGAATCCTGCCGTCACTGGCTGGGGTGAGTTGTGTTGAGGGTGAGGGAACACTGCTGCCTCATACACCGCCACGTGTAATCAGTGAAGACGAATATAAGGTTAGCTTCACATTGATATTATTGTGTTCATATCTCGGTTGCAGCTTACCAAATAGATGTCTTTTATGCAATTGATAGCTATTACTGATCTGTATTGCATAGTCAACTTAAGAAAATAATGTAAGTTCTAGGTTGCTGGTGTTGCTCAGTGTGAAGCTACAAAGTGATTCAGTACGGACTGATTCTCCTTTCAGTTTTCCCTCTCATGTGACCCTTGGTGGATTATCTTACCGATAACCACCATGATAAAGCTTGTTCATCAAGGCCAGCGGTTGATTTAATTAATCTAAAGGAAAGGGATCGACTTGACTATCCCCACCTTTCGGCTATGCGCCCCCCCCCCCCACCCCACATTCTCTCTCTCTCTCTCTCTCTCTCTCTCTCTCTCTCTCTCTCTCTCTCTCTCTCATATCTTAAAGTCTATTTCTCTGTTTCCATCTTATTGTTGCCATGGCAGAAAATGCTTGCTCACACAGATACAATGTTGAGAAAGCCGAAAGTGAAGAAATGGTTTTCAGTCAAATTAGGATATTCCCCCTATTATTCAATGCCAAAAACTTTCAGTACTGAATCAGTAGATATATCAGTGTTTGTCATGTGCTATTGCTATGAATTCGAGTTCTTCAACCATGTTTGCCAATTCAAAGGGTGATACAATCCAATCAAGTTTGTTTTTAGATATTGATAGAAAATACTCTCAACTGTTCCAAGTGATCAGAATCAGATTGAGATTGATGAGAGCTCCAATCTTTTTATCCCCTGCTTACTGAAGAGAAGGGAAGTTTGACACTGTCATTCTGGACAGCCACTGTGAAATAACTTTTCTGGAAGCCTTTCATCTTGTTAACTCATGTCACAGTTGTCTCCCTGCATTGAGATTCAGTTCATCCAGCTTCATGATATATCTGCCAAATATGACACTTTCAGACACAATGATTTTCAAAAAGCTTTATGAATTTGTTTCTTCCCTAGAGAAATGCTTTAATTTTTTTTTTTTTTTTTTTTTTTTAAGTCAAGTTCAGTACACATCTTAATAATCAGCTTATGTCAGCATGCAAAGTCAATGAAGTATTTATCAAACAGAGAAAGATAGATATTAATGGTAGTACAGAAGTTATTTTTTGCCCTGAGAATTGGTAGCACTCATTGGTGCTGCAAAGCACCGAATGGGAACCACTGGTTTAAGTTGATGCCTTCCTTTTAAATGTCAACTCCTATCCTTCATGTGGAAGCTTTTATGTGCTGACAAGTTAATCTACCAAGGATCACAAGAGATGGAAAACTGAGTGGAAAAAATACATTTCTTGTCATTATTTATAGCCAACAGTTGCCCAGCAAGGTTTCAGCTGACTTAGGTTTGCAATAAACTGGTGTCATGTACAGTCATTAGAACATTTATTTAAAAAAACATTCTCCTTGCAGAATGACATTGATGGTGATGGAACAAATACAGTCAGCAGTAGTGGTGGCAGTGTTAACAGCAGCAGCAGCCGCCGCTGCACCAACCACCACCTTCCTGTCTGTGGCTCGGGACATGGTGCCATCACTCTCAGCCTCCTCCAACACCACCGTATCAGCTAGTAGCATTTCAGAGTGTGGCCAGCTGTGTTTTGCTGCGACGACTGAGTATTGCTTGGCCTTTGTGTGGCGTCCTGGTGCCTCTCCTCAGGTCTTGGTGAGTATGGGACTGACTTGACTCACCACTGCCAGCCTTCAGGAATGCATCGTGTCACTCACCTCAGACTTGTCTTCCTTCTAGGTGACTCCCTCTGACAAGAGCAGCAACCTGAGGAGAAGTGTGAGCACTGAGGGCAGGTGTGACCTTCTACCCTGCCTGCCACACCCTGCCTCCCTCGTCCCCTTGCCTGGTGGTCACCTGTTTGTAGTCAAGACAGGTGACTCCACTGTGCCTCCCCCGACCTTCACCCCAACACTTGGTGAGGACTTGGACATTGCATCAGGATGGGATTTGTCTGTTTTCCAGAATTTCCTTATGATGTGATAAAATGTAATGTCACCATTGGACTTGAAAGTTTTGTAAGATGTATTTAAAATGAGATACAATTAGGACCTGTACAAATTTTAGCTCGGATGGGTGCCAAAATTGTGACATGCCTGTATTTGCACACACACTATACACAAACCATACAGCAAACATCAGTAACAACACTAATGCTATATTGCCTCAACAGTGCCCAGCAGCTATTCTATGGCCTGCACCTTTGCGTACCGAGTGTTTGCTGCGCCTCAGCTGGGCTACTGGCAAGCCAACAGAAAGTGTTCTCAGGACGGAGCAAGACTGATTGTGTTCAAGGTGAGAGTGGGTCTTGTTGTAGTGATAATTGTGTTTTAATATATGCAACAACTAACAGTACTAAAGTGCAATCTAATTTCTGGAACTCTCTCCCTGCTTCTGTATTTCCACCTGCCTATGACTTGAACTGTTTCAAGAGAGAGGGATCAAGACACTTATCCCCTTCTTTTGGCTACTGAATGTGGACTTTCCAGGGACCGGCACTACAGTGGGCTTTTTTTTTTTTATTTTTGTTGCCCTTGGCTGCCTCCCTTCTACATAAAAAAAAACAAAAAAAACATGCAACTCCTTGTAGAGGATTAAGCTGTGACAGCATTTCTGAAGTATTGCACCATCTTAAAGAGATGTTGCATCAGATTATATTTGCATATATAAATACAATGAATTCTTACCTATCTTGTCCCTAACATCTTTCCTCTTCACTTCATTATTGTAATTATTCTCTTGGTCCTGGTATAATTTGTCTTTACCTTTTCTTTGTTCCAGAGTCCTGAAGAGGAGGAGATGGTGAGTGAGTCCGTCAATCCCTCGGAGCCATACTGGATTGGCCTGACGGACCGCCAGACAGAAGGAGTGTGGCGCTGGGCTGACCGTAAGTGTTATGAGAGGGATCACCACTAGTGGATGTCTGTACATGCTTCAGTGTTGAGATTACATAGAAAGCAAGTCATGTGAATAAAGAGATGGCAAATATTGTGTGTGTATGTGTGAAATCAGGCATGGATGTTGATTTTTAGTATGTTGAGATTGGGGGGGTAAGTGACAGTCTTGGTGGTGTTCCAGGGAGCAAGTTGACTTACAGTAATTGGGACAGTGGTCAGCCCAATAACTACAAGCGTGGGAACAAGGACCAGGACTGTGTGATGTTGTTCAACGGCCGCTGGAATGACCACCAGTGTCAGGACGCCCTGCGCTTCATCTGCCAGGTGCCGCTGCTGTACCGCTGACATCGTGATGCTCCCTCACTGATGAGGTGATGCAGCTCCTCTCAGTATGATTATTTCTCTCACATGGATCAAGATATATTACAGGATAAGTGTTATGATAGAGAGGGAGGATCAGAGAAAGACATTTTATTTAGTTAACTTTACAGTGGTGGTGATGGTGGTTGTGGCGGTACGTACAGGAGCCAGCATCCTATAGGACGCATAGGACACCATCAGGCTACACTCAATCTCACGGCAGGGGTGTTCACTGCCTGGCTGTGTAACATGCCCACTGACGGGTACAGTCCCCACTACTGCAGCTCATGGTAAGCAGCAGTGGTCCCTCCCTCCTTCATCTCAAACATCCCAGTGTTGTATTTATCTCTCCCGAGGTTCTCTCATACACAAGTTAGACGCTACTGATATGCTTGCATGCATTTTGAATATACACTTGTATTACTTACATGCCTAATATTCAGAGTGAACTCATTTTGCCAAGGCATTATGTACCCAGTGAGGTCAGTATTTTCCTGACATGCTCTTGCCTTTAGTGTGGATCTGCCTGCCATCTCTTGGGTGTGGCTTCAAAACAGACATGCTTCATGTGACCTGGCTCATACTGTGGTGCAAAAATGGAAGATCTAGATGGTTCATTTTTCCCATAATGTGTGCGTGCTCTCTCTCTCTCTCTCTCTCTCTCTCTCTCTCTCTCTCTCTCTCAGGCCACAGGACCCACAGTATGTCCCCCCACAGTATGTTTACAAACCACAGTCATTCACCACACTCCCTCACCAATATTATTTAAATAGAACACACACACACTTTCTCATGTACTGGGGGGGGGTCTTGAGCATACATAATACATTTTCACCACTTGAAATCCATTTGTCACATACTGCAGGTCACACAACAAGCCAAACCCATTCAACACCAATGTCTTTTATGAACAATTACAAATAAACAGGAGTGCTATTGAGTATCCATTGTGTTTAGGATGCTACTTGTGATTGCCTTAGCTTTGTGTATTATTGAGATCAATAACAATAAAGGTCTTGAAGACACTGGCATTGTCTGAGTGTTCTTTGCTTCCCAATGACATCAGAATCCAGCAAGAGGCACCAGATAAACTGAAGACAAGATATGTCAAGTATTTTGGCACAATAGTAGTACTAATGACCTTGTGGATCACACTGTGCAAGAAGCATGGAATGAGTTCACACTATACCAATGCTACACTCACTATCTGTGTGTAGCATTGCTTACACATGTATGCTTAATGCTGAGGGATTAAGGTGTACACTACTCGTGATGCATAACGCCATGAATGACGAGGTCACAATGCCAACATCTTACAAAGATGTGTAACATTTTTTTATCCAATCAACACCAGTGCAAGGAAATTCCAAAGACCAGATTGAACTTTCCTGACAATCTCTGTCTAAGCTGGAATGTCTAAGAAAAGTTCATGCATAAACTGGGCTGATAGTCCAAATCCATTAGAATTATATTGTGCTTAAAAAACTGTCTAGGCTGGAAAATATTTCCTAGAAATAATGTCACATCTGGTGGAAGGTTGGCCCAGCTTCTGTACAGACTGTATCTTGATGGATTACATACACTTGTGTAAGGATGCATTTAAGCTTGCACTGTGACCTGTTCATCCAATGCATCACACCACATACGACTGACTGTGGTGAGTAACTTAAGGCAAAAGTTTGTTCCTTGTTCTGTGTCACCTCTAGACATATTCCTTAATCAAAATGTATATCTAATTCTTTTTAGTCTCAAGTGTTCAGTGGTGAGAGGCAACACACTCAAAACACAGAACACACCCGTTGGTGTTTACATCACACTGGATGCTGTGGTGGCCCAGCTGGCTGATTTCAGTCACTACTATACACTTCAGCCCAACACACTGAGAACTTTAACATGATAATGAACCTGAGTTAGCACTAAACAACTTGTGTGAACAAGGCTGGCTGGCCAGAGGTCCCCAGACTGACTCCCTGCCTGGCTGGGGCACCACAGACTGGCTCTACTGGACTCACCCACCAAACTAGTACAACTGCCACTTGACAAAAGGATTCTGTGAAAATTATTTACATCTTTTTAAGTACATGCTAATAATAAACACCAAACTATGTATCAAAATCTTAAATAACACAGAGGTATGGAAATTCTGGGAAGGTGACCCCATACCAAGTGGTCCCTCCAAGTCATGTTATCACAATTTGATTTAAACATAAGAATGCCAGTGCTGCCCAGCATCCAAGAGCAATGCTTCACTGCAGCAGCGCAGCGTACCTGCTGCCACCACCAATGCTAACTAATTCTAATGCATTATAACACTTTGGTAGTAATAACACAAGATTCCTCCTTTAACAAATTATAAATAAAAGTATAAAACTAAAGTTATTGTGATACATCCTTAACTCAGAACACGAGCAGAGACTGCACATGCCGCTCCTCGCCCAACCAACACACAAACACATACACTAACACTCACAGATGCAAACGCACATACACAAACACTCACAGATGCAAACACACACACACCAACTAACTCATTAGCTCCTCATTATAAGAAATTTATACACCCATCAGTGAGAAGCTGAGTGACTGCCACTAACTGTCCAGCAGAGGCAACAATGGCATGGTGTGTGCCAGGTGTGTGTTGAGTCAGAGGGAGTGGAGCTGGAGTGCCATTCAGACTACTCAAAAACACAAAATATAATATATAAGTTGAAAACCATACACGGACTTGACAGCCCAGCAAGGCATTACCTCCACCAGTGTTGTGGGGAAGGACACGGACCCTGCAGGACATGCTACCAGCCAGCCAGCCGTCCTAACACTGTCTCCTGACTTTGGTGTTTTGTTGGCCGCGGACACACCAACACAATATTATGACCATACACCTTGTAAGAATTAAAACTTAGTAGCCATTACAACTTAGCCTATGTACACTATCTACACACATACACTCCACAAAGTCTTTACATACACTTAATGGCAATAAAAGTTCCCCACACACACACACACACACACTAGCAACACCATCTTGAGGCAGAAGTTAAATATCGACACACCACCACTCACCCCACCATAACGATGGCCTGACAGGAAGGTGTGGCCCATCACTGCCTCTTCTACAACAATGACCAAGTGGTGGAACTAACCATCTGAACCATCCATCCCCAAGACCACACCATGCCACTGCCACATTAAAGATGGCCCTAAATCATCTGCTAGTGTCAAGAGTGGTCAGGGTAATGCTTAAGGGTAAGAGGTCACAGGCCACAGTAGATGTCAGGCAGAAGGAAGGTCACAGTAAATTAAGATATGTAGAGGAGCAAAATGTCTCTTCCTCTTCTTCCTGTCTTGTGTCTTATGGAAGATGAAGGAGGAATGGGTTATATATATATACATGCTCCTCTTCTTCCTTCCTCTCTTCCTGTTCCTCTTTCTCTACCTTAACTCTTCTTCCTCCCAATTCTCTATTCTTTCTCCTGTCATACAATATTCCTCTCCTCCTCCTGCTGCTGCTCCTTCTTACACCTCCTCTCCTTCAGCCTCCAATCTTCCACTAATCATCAGCCAGTCAGCCTCAACAACAACAACAATGACAACGACAACACTCATTCACTGTTACCAGATGACCCTCTACAGACTGACGGGCTACCGGGAGCAGTCAGGCCAAGCAGGAAAAGGTCATACTAAATGTGTCTGGGTCAGCCATCACAGAGGGAAACAATATGGTGGCCACAATCATGAAAATCACTAATATCAAGGAGGGGAAGGAAGGTGCTGCTCCCAAATAATTGTTCAAACTCACACATCCTCACCAACCACCGGTCAGAGAACCACACACTGACCTTGTACAACTTTGAGCAAAGATACACAGGTAAGGTAAGGTAAGGCAAGGGACGACAGGGACTTGCGGGGTAAATAATCCTATAACTGGAAACACTTACGACAGATGCTCACAGGGAAGTCTTTGGCTGAGAGACCTTTGTGTGTGTGTGTGTGTGTGTGTTTGTGTGTTATATGTATTACTTAATTTTATCTTCATTCTATTTTGCTAACATCTTACAATTATCCTCTCTTTTTCTCTTTCTCTCTCTCAAAACTCAAGATAACACACACTTCTCGTCTCTACTCTACTCTACTCTCACAACATTTAGCCAGTCTTAACACTCCAATCCTGATAAATGAAACTCAATATAACTGCACTCTGTTCCTTGACTCTTGACTTCACAACAGGTTAAAAAATATCCCAAACATTACTCTACTCAGCTCACTTAAATCTCTACAGCTGCCTGAATACTGTCTGTGTGTGTGTGTGTGTGTGTGTGTGTGTGATATGGATTGGTAACTACAGAAGTACACAAGACAAAAATACTTGAGTTCACCCTGTGTTCACTTCCACTAGAGAGCTCAGCAGAGTTCATGAGAGTAATGCAACATGCACTGCCAAGACTGCACCAGGAGAATAACAGAGGTGGCTGCAGCACACAACACCGAGCCACAGCCACAACACAGACAAGGAAATGCTAGTAGTTAACTGCACTGCAATAAAGGTTGACAAGGGTGAGAGAGATGCAAGATTCAGCGAGGGAAGGAACCATTGGGTAGGAGGCTCTTCTTAGCAACGACACAAACCTACACTCATAAACACTTTGCTCTCTTGTCAATACTTCTCAAAGGCCACAATGATGAATATGTGGGTTCTCAAGGGTATTTTTTCTCATTGGTGGTGCAGCAGAAACTTTGTTAAACTATCACTGGAATCATGAAAACACCCCACGAACCCCAATATTCACCACTACAGCCTATGAAAAGTACAGACGAGACACCAAAATGATCTTTAATGTGAGACAATCACTGGACGTTCCTGCTTTGCATAATAAATATCTGGACTTCATTTTACTCCACAGGTCATCATGAGTGGCCCTGACTGTGAGGGTCCAGGATATGCTGCACGGAGGAGGTGTTTAGCCCAACCAACACAACACGGCACAGATTCCGCAGCAAACAAGGAATGCACGGATGCAATAAATAAATACCGGGACTACCTTAAGGTCCGGCCGAGCACCTCCTCCTCTCACTCTCTCTGGACCCAAAGTATAGCCATGCATCCTCACATTCATGCCACAAGGGAAGGTGTGTCTCATGTCAGCATCCTTGACTCAGTTACATCTTGCTCTCACACACTCAAGGGATCAGCGATGCCTACATGGGGTGAGGAGGTAGGTAAATGAGTCCTCCTCCTCCTCCTCTTCCTCTCACTACTCCTCCTTGATGTTGCTTGTATTCATGATGGTTCCATTAATCACCTGTGCTTGAAGTCTGAAGGTTTCCCTCTTCACCATTGTCATTGCCAACAACTTGAACCTGAAACAGTAGGAAAGGTTTAGTAAAGAACAAAGGTTAACTGATCTTTTCTCTTCAATATGGGGTTAGGTTAGGTTAGATTAGGCAATGAGAAGTACTGACCTCATGTATATCTCATGTCTGATGGTGGCAGTGAACTTCTTGACGAGGCACCAGGCAGCAGCGGAGGCAAAGAGAGCGTTGTAGCCCAGCACAATCCAGAAGCTGCCCAGCCAACTGATCTTTCCAAAGTCTCCCAGCAAGTCAAAGTTAGTGATGCCTGTAGGGGGAGGAATCAATGTTATCTCTCACTACCTCCTGTCAACCCAAGTAAATAGCAAACAAATAGTATTATGTAAGTTCACAAGTTTGATAGTCTGATATGTTCTAAGTATGAGTTTCAAAGATGCCACTCACACCACCACCACCACACCCTCCTCCTCTACAATACACACACGACACATAAAACAATCTTCTATCTTCTAGAAAAAACTTTGGGACCAGCATCTCAATGGGCCTTTCTTTTTTTTAACCAACTATTATGTTATCCTTGGCTGCACTCCCTTCTTATATAAAAGAAAGAAAAAACATAATACTTTCTCTTACTACAAAATATATGAGAAACATCCTGCAAAACTCACTCCCTTAAGCCTTCCTTCACCACAGCACCTTCATAACAGGTACAAATCACTCTACTCTCCTACAACACTCATTACCTAAACCCTCCTCTTCCTCCTCCCACACCACCACATCATCACTTCTCTTCCTCTTCTCCTTTGATCATTTCCCTCGAGTCTCCTCCAGTTGTTTCTGTGCCTTGATAACTGCAAGACTCCCTTTGCAGTTGTACAATTCTAACCCTCCAGCTCACTGTCCTCCCCTCCTCCTCCTCCTCCTGAACACCTACCCAGCGTCCGGGCCAGCAAGGGAAGGGCACTGGAGAGGATGAGCACAATGGCACAGTTGGCGATGACGTGCACCATTGGAGTGTCACCGCGGCGGGGGCGGATGCGTGACACCCCCGGCAGGGAGTAGCAACCCAGCAGTGAGGCGGCAATGAGGTACAGGATGAGCACCACCTCCAGCACTGCACCGCCCGGCCCCAGCACTGATAGCAGCACCATCCTCTGTCCACACCAAGGCAAAGAGTTAGGCTCCTAATACTTCTGTGCTTCACATCCATTATTAGAAAAGGCCTTATCTAAATTTACATGAATTTTTTAAGGTGTTTTTATGGTTCAACGGGCAGAGTGACAAGATTTCTACATAATTAAATAGAGAAACACTCTTGAAAACCCCGCTAATCATCTCTGTGGCCTTGGAAAATAGTTGTGGTGAAAGAGCAAAGCGTTTCTGAACACCGACCTTATAGTCTCACACACAAAAGCATTCATAACTTTAAAAATACATATGACAAATCAACCTTAAAAATCTGGGACATTACAAGCTTGACCTATAGGTTGGTGAGAATACACAAAGACAGACACACACACACCTTTCCTTGCTGTGCCTCCCCTAGGATGGCCGGGGTAGAGGCAAGGGGCAGAGCTTTGATGCCCACCAGCAGCTGCAAAGTGTTGAGTACCACAATGAACACTGCTGTACCCGTCAGCGCCAGCAGCACCAGCAGGGCCAGCGGGTACGCCAGGGTGCGCTGGAACACTCCCACACGACGCCGCTTCTCTGTCAAATGAAGAGTGAACGAATGTGAGGGAAGGGCACAAGTACAGCAGACCCTTATTTTCCGCAGATTTAGTTCCTGCAGATTTAAATTTACACAGATTCTTTGGATTTTCTTTACTGTATAACTATTACTGCATTGAGTAAATAAAATACTAGCGTGAATAAGTTATACAACTTAGGATGAGGAGGTGGGAGGGGACAAGGACAGACAGACTCTATGATGGCCAGCCAGGTACCCACCCAGCCTGATGCGTCTGGTACGTGCATCGCGGTACTGCTGCAGGAGTTCCTGGTGGGAGGGCTCGGCGGCCAGGGAGCGGGTGAGGGGCTGGGCGTGGGGCATGGAGGGGCGGACCAGGCGGCGGGCCAGGGAGTCCTCGAGTAACACGGCTGTCTGATGCTCTTCTGCCAGGTCACGCAGGAACCCAGGCTTCACCACCAGCCGACCCATTGCAGTGAACAGGTGGGCCAATCCAACAGGCGTGCACACTGACAGGTAGAGGCAGGGCGTTACTGTACAGGTGTGTGTGTGTGTGTGTGATTTAAAAATTGCACCAAGATGAATTGGGAGAGAAGTGTATTCATATTTGTAAGTAATCATGGGTGTCTCTCTCTCTCTCTCTCTCTCTCTCTCTCTCTCTCTCTCTCTCTCTCTCTCTCTCTCTCTCTCTCTCTCTCTCTCTCTCTCTCGGACAAACACTTTTCTATTTTATTCTGGTCCATGTTTCTACTCACACAGCAGCAAGAGGACACCCAGGCATGATATGAGGGAGTACAGGAAGGGAAGGTAGAAACTGCCCCATACATCTGTTGAAGAAAAGAAAAATCATGAACATTATTATTAACATGACTATTATTTATTATCTTCGCTCTATGCCTCGTAACACAACATGCAAGCCACCAACAGTTATTTAATCATCTATCTTATTGTACCAATTTTCTCATCTTACGCCTCACGGTTCACCTAGCCTTGCATAACACTATAACAATAACAAAAGCAATCATTTAGGTATCTATTTTTATGTATCATCTCTCATCACTCTTTCCTGAAATTGCCTGTGTGGTGGATCTTACGACTTGCTATCAATATTAACCGCAGTTCACCCACAGCCTCGCATGACAATAGAACAATAACAAGAATAGCCAGAAAGATAAACTGAACGCACACCACAACAGCAATACAATAAATCAATACACGAATACATACATACATACATACTTTTCGATGACCCCAAAAATGCAACACTTAAAATTAAAACTTGGTATATAAAAGTATGAAGTGGTAAAATTATAAAATCCGAACACACAAACACACACACACACACACACACACACACACACAGGGGAGAGGGGGTATAGCGTTGGATTATGGAAGAAAGGGGAAGAAGGAGGGAAAGGTTGAAGATTGGGGAGAGGAAGGGAGGGAGGGAGGGAGGGTGTTTAAGCTAACGGTATGTTAGATAGACCTATAAATGCTTCCTTCCTCCCCCTTCTCTCTCTCTATCTCTCTGATTTTTTTCCTTTCTGGGTAATGAGAGAGAGAGAGAGAGAGAGAGAGAGAGAGAGAGAGAGAGAGAGAGAGAGAGAGAGAGAGAGAGACGAGAGAGAGAGAGAGAGAGAGAGAGAGAGAGAGAGAGAGAGAGAGAGAGAGAGAGAGATTCGTCATTCTTCATCTCCCTCTCTGAAACTTTCAAGTCATGACAATTTACGACCATGCAGAAACAAGAGTCATTCCCCCCCTCCCCCCGACCCCCATCCCTCCCTTCCCCGCTCCAATACTGTCACCCCTATACACCCCCAAAACTGTACTACATACTCCAATATCAGCCTCTCCCTCCTTTTCGTTATCCCAATTCACCCCTGCACTACCTATCTTTCACCCTAATGTCACCCCTTTCCTTTCCTCACCCCAGAACACCCCTCTCCTATCTTCCTATCACCTCCAAATATCACCCCTGCTATTTGATCACCTCTTAAGTCTTCTTCTATCTTTGTTTCATTCTATTTCCTTCGTCGGCTAAAGTGTAACGTCCCCCATTCCTCCCCTATTTCCTTTAGGCACCTCCCCGAAATGTAGGTAGGTACTCCTCCCCGTTACTCCCCTTGAGCCAACCGTCACACCTTTCTCCCCACTCCACTTCACCTCACCACACACACACACACACACACAACCACACGCACATTTTGGCCTCAGTCTTCCTCAGAGCGTCATCCATAACACACACACGGAAACGCATACTCAACGTAATGTGTACACGCTAAACACACACACACACACACACACAGCATGGCCTCAGCGCCCCGTCAACTCACAGTGTGTCTCAGTCTGGGTATTGTGACTCTATTGGTTCATCTTATGCTTACTGCGACACCAAACCGCCCCACACCGCGCCCTTTGCCCCAAATACCACGGAACACCACCACCACCACCACCACCACCAACAACAACATAAGTATCACCGTTCTCACAAACAACAACAGCAGCAGCAGCAGCAACAGGAACAATAGCGACCAAGAAGGAAAACCACCCTCAGGAAGAAAGAAAACTCCGAATTTTTATGAGACTGGTGATGTCGGTGGCGGGAACGAAGCAAGAGGAGGAAGAGGAGGAGGAGGAGGGGGGAGGAACATTAGTGGTGGCGGCCTACTTCAAGACATCCCTTTGTCTCGTAATGTGAAAAATGACGTGTTTGTAGTAGAGCAACGGGTTAAAGAGTGCAAAGTAAGAGTGAGCCTGTCCCCCTGTTCCTGTGAGCGTACTGTGAGAGCCGCCCTCCCCCGCTGTCCCGGTGGAGGGGCGGCAGGGGTGGTGGCCAGTGTCAAGGACGCTATGGGGGACTCCACGTGCGGCGAGTGGGCCACAGCGCGGGGCGGCAACCAGCGGGTGAGTGGCGGCTTGCGTGACTCCCACCAACTGTTAAGGCGCATACTGACTACTTTCCAATGACTCTTGTTTGACGGTCACAGGGTTGCTATATTAAGGTTTCAATAGCAGATTAACAAGGTTTCTATATAATAACAGGTTTTCAGAAGGCTTTAGTTGTATTGTCACGAGTCTGCAAGCATGTTCTTTACGGTTCTATTGGTAGATTAACCCTTCACTCGATTTTCAGGTTCTATCTAGTTAGGCTGTCACGGGTTTTCAAGGGTATTTTTTACGGTTCAATAGGCACATGAACAAAATTTCTATACTATTACCTTCAGAAACACTTAAGAAAAAAGAGCGTTTCTGATGTAAGGCTTGTATCTTTAACACCTGTACTTCGCCTCCACTATTTCAAAAGGCTACATTTAAATTGACACGAATTTTGTAAGGCAGAGTGACAAGATTTCTACATTATTAACAGGAGAAACACATAAAAATCCCGCTAATCATCTCCGTGTCCTTGAAAAATAGTCATGGTGAGAAAGCAAAGCGTTTTTAAGATTTGTTTTTATCGTTATAGATGCACAGTGACCTGCTTCCTACATCATTAACTGGGGAAGAAAACAATTAAAAACCCTGCTAATCATCTCTATGGCCTTGGAAAATAGTCGTGGTGATAGAGCAAAGCGTTTCCAGATACATCATGCGCACTACCTCTTTGCCTGTGCCTGTCTGTCTATCTGTTTGTCTGTTTCCCTACGCATCTGTGTCACGTTTGAGCACCTGCCTGTCCGTCTGTCCCTTTGCTTCTTATCGTGCTTCTTTATCGCTTCCTGTCTGTCATTCCCCGCCATGTGTGTGTGTGTGTGTGTGTGTGTGTGTGTGTGTGTATTGCGCTGCCTCTCTGTCTGGTCTGTTAAAGGGCTAACGCTACCGCCGCCGCCACCACCGCCATTGTCTCCTATTTCTCCTTCCCTCTTTGCCTCCTCCCCCCACTGCTCTTGTTTATGTACCCTGACTTGTTTATCGTTTCAATCTACCTTGTTTCTGTTTGACACTTCATGGTATTATTTATATTTATTTGTTAGTATTGTTCTTCATTTCTCCGTTAAAATATTTCGTTCTCAGTTCTTTCCTTCATTTTTGTTGTCCCGTTGTTCTCCTTTATGTTCTGTTCAAATTCATGTTATTTCTCTTTCACGTTGCTTTTTCGCTTTTTTCTCATGTTTTACTAGTTTCTCTTCATTTTTTCATAACTCAACTCTTGCCTTGCCTTGTTCTCTCTTCTATTTTACGTTTTCCTTCCCTATTGTTTTTTGTTTTTTTCTCGTTATTTCGTACTGTTTTTTCTTAATTTCTCTATACAATGTTCCGTGTTCTCAGTTTTCCATCTCTCCGTCACTCTTTTCTCCTTCCAGTCTCTTTTCTTCCCTCTCTTACTATTAATTCCCCTTCCTTATACCTAATATTTCCATCTTTCCGTCATTTTTCTCTCCTTTTCGCCCTCTCTCTTACTAATCATGTTTTCCTTCTCTTGTTTCCGCCTCCCCGTCACATTTCTCTCCCAGTTTCTCCCTTCTCCCTGACGTTTCAACTTTCACTCCTTCCTGTCCCCACCCTCCCGCGGCTTCCCAGTGCAGTTGACATCATAAGCAGCTCTGTCGATACTTTTACGGTAGCATCGACAAGGAGAGAGTCACGTCGTCTCTTGTTTTCTTCCTCCCCTCCCTGTGATCAGCCAACTAAGACGCCACGACACATCCCTCATCATTATGCACCGGAAGGGAGGAGGAGGAGGAGGAGGAGGAGGAGGAGGAGGAGGAGGAGGAGGAGGAGGAGGAGGTGATGGTAGTAAGAGGAGGTGGTGGTGGTGATAGGAGGTTAATAAGATACGTTCCCACACTTTACACTCCTCCAAGCACGTACGTTTCAAAAAAAGGATGTAATCTAATCTTCGCTGATCAAATTAAGTCTCAACGCAACCTCTGCCAAATCACACCAACACGTAACCTAACCTAACCTAATGAAAACTCCTGTCGAACTTAAGCTAAGGTAAACTCCGAGAATTCAACCGAACCTAAATAAATCAATCTAACCGCCTAAAATGAGACTAAGCTGAACAAACCCAACCCCACTTAACTAACCCCCACAAAAATAAAGTAAATAAACAAACATAAATAACCTAACCTAACCAAACCTAACCCATGCAAACTAAACACACGTAAATTAAACCTAACCTAATCTGACTTAATATCATCTTGACCTAAGGAAACCAAAGAAAACCCGATCTAACTTGATTCATCCCTAACCTAAAATGACCTTGCTTTAACCTACTAACCAAACCACACTCAACTTCATCTAACTTAACTAATATCTAACCTTACCTAACCTAACAAAATCTAATCTATAACCTAACCTAACAAAATTCTAATCTAATCTAACTTTTAACAAAATCTAATTCTAACCTAATCTAACTTTTAACAAAATCTAACCTAATCTAACTTTTTTTCCCCTGAGGTTATAAGTTACAGTCTGTTCGGAGCCTTCCCCAGTCCCTACCACCGGGGCATTGAGGAGTTAGCGGGGCAGGTTCACCACGCCTACCCTGGATGGACAATGAGGGTTCACCACGCCCTTAATCTGTCCGTGGAGGGAGAGAGAGGGTGGCTGTGTGGCTTAGCTTGTCAACACCCCCACCTGGACTTCTGTAACGCCGCTAGTCTACCCGGTGGTGAGTGTGTTGCTTCGTTTTCTGCTTCTATTCGGTGTTAAAATGGTTTGGGTTTTGGTGACGCCGTGGTACAGTGGAACCAAGTGCGCTCCCAGAGATTCCAAATACACGGGTTCGAATCCTGGCCACTGTTTAAGGTTTTGGCATCCACTCTGGGTATATATCGGTTTTCATGAAGTGGTTAAGTCCTTTTCGTCTCTAACTAACCAAACTTGAACCAGACGACCTGACCTGACCTCTTCGCTTATGGCACAGGCGTGGGTGACATTAGCGGGTCAGTGGGGTCAGTGTGGCGCGTCGCAGTGTTGGGTGACCCTCTGGTGGCCCGCTACATGATACGTGACGCAGACGCTCCAATCCTCAGGCGGGAAGTGATGGCAGTGAAGGAATGGCTCTCCTCGGGGAAGGTAAGGGAGAGGGGAGAGGGGTGAGAGAGAGGAGGAGAGAGGAGAGGGGTGAAGGAGACAGAAGGGAGGAGGGGTGTGGAGACAGAAGGGAGGTGGGGTGAAGTGGAAAGGAGGGAGGTGGGCTGACGGAGGGATGAGGGAGAGGAGGAAGAGAGGGACGAGGGAGAAGGGAGAGAGGGAAGAGAGAGAAGAGTGTTAGATATATGAGGAAGGAGAGGAAAGGGAAGAGAGAGAAGAGGAAAGATAAGAGAGAGGAGAGGAAAGGGGAATAATGACAATGAGAACACTAAGATCTGAATAATAATGTCAAATAATAATAAAAACAATAACAAGGTGGATTCATAATAAAACAGTTCAATAATAAGAACCAAAAAGTAAAAACATTCTTTCCACCATCCTCCCCTTCCACTAACCCACCTACAACACCCCTCCCTTCCACTTAACCACCACCCCTGCCACTCCACTGAACCACCCCACCATCTTTACCCCCTCCAGTGCTTCCATGTGATGCGAGACAGCCCCCACCACGACCAGGCAGTGATGGCGGGGCTGTGGGGCGGCTGTGGAGACTGGCACACCTCAGCACTGCCCAGACTCAGGGACCAGCTGTTCAAGTGGTCACCCAAACGAGCCCCACCCTCTGTAGATCAACTGTATATTAATGTATGGGTTTGATGGATTGATTTGTGTGTGTGTGTGTGTGTGTGTGTGTGTGTTTAGGGAGGGTCAATGTACCTTCTTTTCTACGCATGTGTATTGATAAGCAGATACGCGCACACACACACACACACACACACACACACACACACACACACACACACACACAGCACGCGATAGTGTCGATGGTATAGCGTTCAATAAACTCTCCCTCTTCTTTTCTTCCACCTCCTCTTCCTTTTCTTCTTCATCCTCCTCCAATCACTAAATCAACCTCCTCCTCCTCCTCTTCTTCTTCTTCTTCTTTTCTTCTTCCTCCTCCTCCTCTTCTTCTTTTCTTCTTCCTCCTCATTTTTTTTTTCTCCTTCCTCCTCCTCTTCCAGTTACTAAATCAATCTCCTCCTCCTCCTCCTCCTCCAGTCACTCAATCACCCTCCTCCTCCTCCTCCAGATGCTGCTATGGCCACTAATACGGCGGAACCTCACAGCCCACGACTCCTACCACTGCGCCTCCTTCAGTGCCACCCGCCCCTTCCCCACCAGGAGGCGTGGGCGTGGCTTTGTAGGGATGCGCTCCTTCCGCCCCACCCACGCTCACGACGCCCTCACCACCCCCTGCCCCGCCCCCTGCAGACCCCCAAGCCACAAGAACTGGGACTACTGCTGAAGAGTTGATAGATTGAGATAGATAGATAGATAGATAGATAGATAGATTGATAGATTGACAGACAGACAGACAGATAAAGTAAGAAAATAAACAGAACAAGATAAATAAAGATAGGTAGATAGACAGACAGACAGATAAACTATAAAAAACACACAGAACAAGATAGACAAAATAAGGATAGATAGACAGACAGACAGATTAATGGATAGATAAAGATAAACCAATAATGAAGACTGACAGATACACACAAAGAAAGAAACACACAAACAGGCATACAAACAAACCAAAAGGCAGCAATCATATGAACAAGATAAATAAATAGATGAAGATAAACAGACAGATAGACAAACAAACAAAGAAAACAGACAGACAGACAGATATATAAAGACAAACCACCCCTCCCCTCAAGAAAATAAGAAAAATAAATAAATAATAAACACAAACACAAACAAACAAATAAACAGAGTGAACATTGCAACACCAGCGATATTTATTGAAACTTTTATAATCTTAATAAAAACTTATATAAAAAAATAAATGTTTTTTTTATTTTTCCTGTACGCACGCACGCACACGCACACACTGAATGTCACCTTACCAATACTGTGGAGGAAATGAAAAACGTAGAAAACGGAGGAGGAGGAGGAGGAGGAGGAGGAGGAAAGAGATATAGCCACTTTTCTAGACTCCTCTCTCTCTCTCTCTCTCTTCATTCTATCTTTTCTACCGTTTTCTTTCCCTTCTCTTCTCTATTCTTTCGTTCCCTTGCTTTCCCATCTCCTGTTATCTTTCTTTATAATTTCCTTGGTTTCCTCGTTCTCTCATTTATCATCATCTATTTGTTTCCCTTCCACCACACACACACACACACACACACACACACAGTCCTTCTCCTCTTCCCCCCTCAAAAAAAGGGAAAAAACACGTAATATTGCAACCTCACCTTCTAAAACACTGAAAAGACACAAGATAAAGAGAGGAAAGGCGACGCAGACAGTGATAGAGTTTAGCAGAGAAGAGTTTAGGTCACAAGAAAGAGGAAATACAGAAGCAGGTCAAGATACGAGGAGGAGGAAATACAGAAGGAAGAAGGAAGTTTTGGGCATAGAAAAGATACAAACAAGAAAGAGATGATACAGAAGCAGGTGAAGATACAAGGACACAGAGACGCAAGAAGGATATTTTGGCGAGAGAAAAGGTACAAGAAGGAGGAAATACAGAAGCAGGTAAAAATACAAGGAGGCAATACAGAAACAGGTAAAGATACAAGGAGGAGGACACACAGAAGCAGACAGACAGACAGAGAGTTCCAGTTTACCAGAGAAAGGGACACAAGATTGAGAATAAAAGTTTCGTCCAGCACACTCACCAATCATCTGCGTGAGTCCCTCCTCCTGGTAGTACCCCAGCAGGAGGGAGATGATGACAGCCACGCCCAGCACCAACACCACAAGTAACATCAACACCACCACTGTCTCCACCACACGCGCGCGAAGACCCTGTAAAGTCACCACAAACATCAATTTTAGTCATACCGGGAAATTATTATTATTACTCTTTTTTTTAATGTAAGAGAGGAAAGCTAGCCAGGAGCAACAAAATCAATGGAAGTAAAAAGGCCCACTATTTTGCCAGTCCCCTTAACTAATTAGTATTTTGTAAAGGTGGCTGAGATTAGAAACAAAAAGTGAGGGAATAAATAGAAATGAATACACACGAGACTTTTCTTTTTTATATTTGAGTGGAGAAAGTTGGCAACAAAAACTAAAAATAAAGAAGTCCACTAGTTTGCCAGTCCCCTTACAGGTCCAAAAAATTAGCCAAAAAAACGGATAAATGACTTGAAACCTAAAATAGTCATTGTAAAAGTAACTGAAATGAGCATACGTCAAGATACATATATACATTAGTGATACAAAGAATACATACACATACACATTAGGAAAATACAGGAAAA
>CM035201.1:1561228-1574665 GCA_020233015.1 Callinectes sapidus | reverse complement strand
TTGTCTTTTTCTTCCTCTTCTTCCTTCCTTCTTCCCTTCCTTCTTCCTTCCTTCCTTCCTTCCTTCCTTCCTTCCTTCCTTCCTTCCTTCTTCCTCTCACTAATCTTCTCTCCTTCCCTTCCACCTACACACACACACACACACACACACACACACACACACACACACACACACACACACACACACACACACACTATCTTCCTTCACTCCCTCTGTTATCAATGTTTATCCCTTCATTGTGTGTTATCTGTCCCCCCTCACTACTGGGTGTTGTGTGCAGTGAAGGGCGGTAAGAGGATCCAATGGTGTGTTAATGGGTTTGGATTCCCCTTCGTGGTGTTGGGGTGTGTTTAAAGAGGGTTGGAATGCTTTTGTTGGGGTTTTGTTGTTTTGTCTTGTTTTTTTTTCGTGTTTTTTTTTTTATTTTTGTTAATTTTTTTCTTATTTTTATTTGTTTTCTGGTTTTTTTCGTGTTTTTCGATTTTGGTTATTTTTTTCCCCTTTTTATTTGTTTTTTAATGTTTGTTTTCGTTGTTTTTTTATGGTGGTGGTGGTGATGGTGGTGGTGGTGTTATTATTTTAATTATTTTGTTATTGTTGTTGTTGTAATAGTAATAGTAGTAGTAATACGAGGAGGAGGAGGAGGAGGAGGAGGAAGAATAATAATAGTTTCTCTTTCCTTCCTTCTCTTCTTTTCTCTCTTTCTTTGTCTTTCATCTTCCTTTATTATTATTATTATTATTATTATTATTATTATTATTATTATTATTATTATTATTCGTGGAGGAATTTTACGTAACGTGTGTGTGTGTGTGTGTGTGTGTGTGTGTGTGTGTGTTAGTCTTTTACTTTTACCTTCGTCGTTTACCTTAACACACACACACACACACACACACACACACACACACACACACACACACACACACACACACACACACACTATTGACCTTAAGCATGTGGCCTAAAACACTTCTTGACATTTACCACACACACACACACACACACACACACACACACACACACACACACACACACACACACACATATTATCCTCCTCCGTGAACGAAAAAAGACATTGAAAAAAAACGAAAAACAATAAAACACATTTAAACACAACAAACAAAAAAAAAAGTGAGAGAAAAAAGAAAAAATCAATTAGAAAAATAAACAAACACAACGAAGCAAAAACATAAAGAAATAAAACACAACAACAACAAAAAAACACAAAAAACACATAAAACCCTCAAAAAAACCACAATTCCCAATCAACAGGTGTACAAATCAGGTGTGTAGGTGTGTAATGGCCAATGAACTCTGACCTCACCTCCACACCACGTAGAAATAGACTAAACCAATGTTGTGAGGGTGTGACAGACTAACCCCTCGAGTCTTAACACGTTCACCTCCCATTGGCCGGATAGCGCTGTGTTGTGAGCCATGTACCGCCGCCCACCGCTCAACACGTGGGTGGATTGGGTATATAAGCACAGAGACGGATGAAGTGGATGGCAGAAGGAGGGTGACTAGTAAGAGAAGAGTTTACGTGATAGAAAGAGAGAGTTTAAAAAATTGAAGGAAATATTGGTACACGGTGAAAATATATAGAAGGGAGAAATTAATACGAAATAAATGGATATAGAGAGAAGTTTACATGATAGAAAGAGAGAGATCCTTGAAAAATTGAAGGAAACATTGATAGACATTGAAAAGATAGAAAAATAAATAGACTTAGTGATGGAAGGAGGGAGAAATTAATACGATAAAAGAACATACTGTGAAATTTAAAAGATTGATCCTTAGAAAAATTAAAAAAAAAAACAATAAAAAAGACACAAAACAAAACAAAAACAAAAATAGAAAGACACAGTGACAGAATGAACCACACAGATGAACATAGACCGTGAAAGACAAAAATAGACAAACAGACAGACAGATAGAGAGACAGACAGTAATGGCTGGGATATTAACATGCTGTCTGGACCGGGAGAGACTGTCAGATGCTGTAGAGGCGTTGGCTGTCAAATGCCCCGATGCCACATGTAAGTTAACTGTAGAGATGACCTGTAGAAATTAACTGCATTTCTCACCCTATATATGTCTCGCCTTTACATTTTTATTATTATTATTATTATTTGTGTAGGAAGGTGGCCAAGGGAGGGAAGGGGGAAGAAAATAAGAAAGGCCACTAGTTTGCCAGTCCCCAGTCAGATGCCCTTTGCTAAATATAAGTTAACTGTAGAAAATCACTCTTTTTTTCACCCTTGCATGTCTCTCTTTACATTTCCTTTAATTTATGCAAGAAGATGGCCAAATGCGAAAAAAAAAAAATAGAATAAAAAACCCACTTATTTGCCAGTCCCCTTAAAGAATTAGCCTAAATATAAGGATAATTGTCTTAAAAATTTATTCTTTCAGTCAAGTTATAGGAAGTTGTAAATATTGAAAGAGTTAAGGAGTTTTTTTGAGTTAGTTATTACTTAAACTTATTACAGGCATATCTACTCGTTAAGAAATTGGTGTATATATTAAAATGTATCGTTTATTACCCATACTTCCCTTCCAGATACTTATAAAGGTTTAGTACGTTGATTTTGGTGTTTGTTATTGTATAGTTAGTGAAAAAGGTTAAGAATTGATTAAACCTGCCATTAGTTATTATTGATTTAAACTTTGTATGTGTGTGTGTGTATGTATGTATGTTTGTAATGGTTTTTTATTCTTCGTGGTAGTGTGTGTGTGTGTGTGTCTGTGTGTGTGTGTGTGTGTGTGTGTGTGTGTGTGTGTGTGTGTGTGTGTGTGGCCATTTAAGAACAAGAGAGAGAGAGAGACAGCGAAGACTTACAAATAATAAAAAAATATGTCTTTCCTCCTCCTCCTCCTCTTCCTCCTCCTCCTCCTCCTCCTCCTCCTCCTCCTCCTCCTTTATCAGTTTCTTTATCTCTTTCACGACTTCCTTCCTTCCTTCCTTCCTTCTTTCTCTAAGACAGAAGCTAAAAGAGGAGGAGGAGGAAAGTATTTTGTGATGCTCTCTCTCTCTCTCTCTCTCTCTCTCTCTCTCTCTTGCAGTTGTTATTATTGTTCTTCTTTTTAATAATCTTTACAGTGCTGTGTTTTTTGTTCATTTTGTATACAACCTTCCAAAAACCATCCTAAACCATAAAAAAAACATCCATAACCATCCAAAAACCACCTAAAACTACCCAAAAACACCTAAACCCACCCAAAATCACCAAAAACTATCGAAAAACCATCCATAACCATCCGTGTTCCTAAAACCACCCAAAAACTACCTAAAACCACCTAAAAATCACCCAAAACTATCAAAAAACTATCCATAACCATCCGTGTTCCTAAAACCACCCAAAAACTACCTAAAACCACCCTAAAATCACCCAAAACCATCAAAAAACCATCCATAACCATCCAAAAAGTATCTAAACCCACGCAAAAACCACCTAAAATCACCCAAAACCATCCAAAAAACCACCCATAACCATCCGTGTCCCTCCTCCTTCTGCAGGATGGGCTGGTGAAGAGCAACATGGACAAGCTGATGTGGTACGCTATGAACTCTCCTGACAAGCTGGACCGAATAGGAGAATACCTGGCTTACCGACTGTTCAGGGACATTAATAGGAGGAAGACAGGTGGGTGGGGAGGGGAGGAGGGGGTGTTTAGGGTGGGGTGATAAGGGGCTTTTTAAGGGGGTGTTTGGGAGGTATTAAGGGAAAGGGTTGATATTTTTGGGGGGGTTATTTTAAGGTGTTGGGGGAGAGAAGGAGAGAAAAAAAGAAATTAAAATATATATGAAACAAAAAAAATGAAAGAGTAAAACAAAGAAAATAAGAGAGAAAGAATGAGAGAGAGAGAGATGGAAATATATATATGAAAAGGTGTTGGGGGAGGGAAGGGAAGAGAGAGAAAGAGAGAGAGAGAAAGAAATTGAAATATATAAATAAAACAAGAAAAAAATGAAAGATAAAACGAAAAAAAATAAGAAAAAGAGAGAGAAAGAAATTAAAATATATATAAAACAAAAAAATGAATGAGAAAAACAAAAAAAAAATAAGAAAGAGAGAGAGAGAGATAGAAAAAGTAAAACAAAGAAAATAAAGAAAAAGAGAGAGAAAGAGACACAAATAAACACATCAACCCCCCCCCCCCATCAGGTTACGTTATCATCTCTATGGACGCCTTGGACCAGCTTCTCGTCTCCTGCCACGCCAACAACCTTAACCTTTTCGTGGAGTCGTTCCTTCAGATGGTCCAGAAACTGTTGGAATCCAGCGAACCAGCACTGCAACTCAGAGCCACACAGTCGGTAAGGATGTAGGGAAGATGTAGTGTAAGTTAGGTTAGGTTAGGTTAGGTTTGTAGTGGTTAAGGGTGTAGTGTTTGTATTTGAGGATGTAGGAAGAGATGTATCGTAAGTTTATAGAGTTTTAAAGGATGTAGTGTGATTTTACAGATTTTTAAAGGATGTAGGGAAGGTTGTAGTGTAAGTTAGGTTAGGTTTGTAGTGGTTAAGAGTGTAGTTTTTGTATCTGGGGATGTAGGAAGGGATGTATCATAAGTTTACAGTGTTTTAAAGGTGTAGTGTATGTATCTGAGGTTGTAGGAGGGATGTATCATAAGTTTACAGAGTTTTAAAGGTGTCATGTATGTATTTGAGGATGTAGGAAGGAAGTATCATAAATTTTACACCATTCAAAAGATGTAGCATAACCAAGAACACCACCTACACACAGTTAGAAAGCTACACCAACAACCAGCAACAGAGAAGCAATGTTTATGGCCATTTACTACTATTCTAACCACATTTCCCACCACCGCACAGTTTGAGAAGTTTGCCAACATCCGAGAAGACACTCCCTCCTACCACAGACGCTACGACTTTCTAGTCAGCAAGTTTTCCTGTATGTGCTACTCGAACGATGATAATGAAGCCACTCGGAAACACCTCAGAACTGCCGGGATTAAAGGATTGCAGGTGTGTGTGTGTGTGTGTACGTTCTATGGGTGTGCGTTGAATGTCTGTATGAGTGTGTGTGCGTATGTGTGTTCTATGGGTGTGCGTTGATGAGTGTGTGTGTGTGTGCGTATGTGTGTTCTATGGGTGTGCGTTGAATGTCTGTATGAGTGTGTGTGCGTATGTGTGTTCTATGGGTGTGCGTTGAATGTCTGTATGAGTGTGTGTGCGTATGTGTGTTCTATGGGTGTGCGTTGATGAGTGTCTGTATTAGTGTGTGTGCGTATGTGTGTTCTATGGGTGTGCGTTGATGTGTGTCTGTATGAGTGTGTGTGTGTGCGTATGTGTGTAGTCTTAAAAGATGATAAGACAAGATTACTGAAGTGTATCCCCACAGCCCATATAAACAGTGTCTCTCAAATGTGTAACTTTCTCTTAAACAAACTACTAGTCTTAAAAATCCATATTAATCTTAGCCATTGCCTCATCACCACCTTCAAATTAACCATTAACAAAACAACATCTAACATACACCAATATCACAAGCTTAAGACACATTTCAACACTAGATACTTAACCAAGAAAAACGTACATACTTAAAAACCAGTGAATACAAGCACAGAAGCATTAAACCACCACCTTCCTTCCTTCCTTCCTCCATTGCCTCATCACCACCTTCAAATTAACCATTAACAATACAACATCTAACATACACCAATATCACAAGCTTAAGACACATTTCAACACTAGATACTTAACCAAGAAAAACGTACATACTTAAAAACCAGTGAATACAAGCACAGAAGCATTAAACCACCACCTTCCTTCCTTCCTTCCTCCATTGCCTCATCACCACCTTCAAATTAACCATTAACAATACAATATCTAACATACACCAATATCACAGCCTTAAGACACATTTTAACACTAGATATTTAACCAAGAAAAACAGTACATACTTAAAAACCAGTTAATACAAGCACAGAAGCATTAAACCACCACCTTCCTTCCTTCCTTCCTCCATTGCCTCATCACCACCTTCAAACTAACCATTAACAATACAACATCTAACATACACCAATATCACAAGCTTAAGACACATTTCAACACTAGATACTTAACCAAGAAAAAACGTACATACTTAAAAACCAGTGAATACAAGCACAGAAGCCTTAAACCATCACTTCCTTCCTTCATTGCCTCATCACCACCTTCAAATTAACCATTAACAATACAATATCTACCCATATCACCCATATCACAAGCTTAAGACACATTTCAACACTAGATACTTAACCAAGAAAAAACATACATACTTAAAAACCAGTTAAAACAAGCACAGAAGCGTTAAACCACCACCTTCCTTCATTCCTTCCTCCATTGCCTCATCACCACCTTCAAACTAACCATTAACAATACAATATCTAACATACACCCATATCACAAGCTTAAGACACATTTCAACACTATAAATCTAACCAAGAAAAACATACATACTTAAAAACCAATTAATACAAGCACAGAAGCATTAAACCACCACCTTCCTTCCTTCCTTCCTCCATTGCCTCATCACCACCTTCAAATTAACCATTAACAATACAATATCTACCCATATCACAAGCTTAAGACACATTTCAACACTAGATACTTAACCAAGAAAAACGTACATACTTAAAAACCAGTTAATACAAGCACAGAAGCATTAAACCACCACCTTCCTCCCTTCCTTCCTTCCTTCCTTTCCTGCAGGGTGTGGTGCGCAAGACAGACTGGGACAACCTTGGAGAGAACATCTGGCTGCCCACACACATGGAGAAGATCGTCCCATCACTACTGTACAACATGCAACACAGCTCCTTGTACACTGAGGTAGGCAGGAGAGAGAGAGAGAGAGAGGGAGGGACAGACAGAGAGAGAGAGAGTAGGAGGGACAAATGATAAAGTAAAAAAGGATGTGTGAAAGAGATTGATTGTGAGAAGAAGATATGATTAGTTTGTGTAGAAGGAAGAAACAGAGAGAGAGAGAGAGGAGGGGGGGAGGAACGAGGAATAGAGAGAAAAGAAGATAGAAAAGGATTAAAAGAGGGAGGAGGAACAAGGGAGAGAGAAAAAAGGAGATAGAAAAACAAGATAGCATATGCCAAAGAGAAATGATAATAGACAACGAAAAAATAGATATGTGTAGAGAAGATAGAAGAATTAGACACCTGAAAGAGAAGAATAAAGAAGAAAAGAGGTAAAAAAGAATCAATTTAGACAAAGACAAAGAAGAAACATAACAAACCAAAGAAGAAAAAAGAAAAGGATCACAAATATACCTATACCAAGACCAAAAATGCAACAAAACAAGAAAAAAAACGAGAAAAGTAAATATTTATCTAGCACTTTAAAATAACCTCCCCCCCTTCCCCCATCACCTCCTCACCCCCGCCCCCCCCAGCAGGAGACCAAGCCCACCGCAGACGCCCCTGACAACCACCACCAGGGAGACGTAGAGAAGGAACCACACGAACTGGCCGAGATGTGTCTGAGGGAACTTGTGTCGCGCGCCACTTACGGGAAAATACACAATGTCGTGAAGCCTTTGTTAATGTGAGTATCTGTGTGCGTGTGTGTGCGTGTGTGTGCGTATGTTTTCAAGGGTGTTTTTCCCCTCTCTTACGTATATATTCTTTATTTATGTTGTGTTGTTTACTTCACAGGCACATGGATCTGCAGGGATTATGGGTAAACAACACTTTCGCAGTACAGGTGTTCAAGATTCTTATGTACTCTATACAGGTAAGACACACAGAGAGAGAGAGAGAGAGAGATGAATAAACAGATAGATAGATAGATAGATAGACAAGTAAGTAGAATAAAGTGGAATGATAAATAAACACTGAAGAAAAAGACAAGAAAAACTATGTATATTAAGGAAAACTCAATTAGAAAAGAAAATGTATACAAAATAGATGTGTGTGTGTATATTAGTGTGTTTGTTTTACTATTATATATTTTCCTTGTATAATCTCTCGTTTTCTTTTTTTATCATCTCTCCTTTCTTCTCTTTCTCATTTTTTTTCTCTTTTTTTTGGACATTACATTACTTTTTATCACCTTTTATCACACTAACAATGATTTAACCTAACAACACTACTAACCTAACCTAACTTAACGTTCCCCACAGGTGCAGTACAGCATCACTATCATTGAGTTGATCATGAGTCACCTGAACGAGAAGGGAAGTGAGTCAGCCAAGATAAGGACTGGCATTGCTGATGTTCTGTCCAAAGTTATACCAATCGCTGCTGGGGAGTGTATAGGTACGTACGTGTGTGTGTGTGTGTGATGAGATAGGTTAGGTTAGGTTAGGTTAGGTTAGGTTATTTGGGGTTATTTTTTTGACATGAAGTTTATAATGATATGTTTAAAATTTCAGTTTCCTCTAGCAAGTTTAAGATTCTTGTACAAATATGCTCCAAGAAAAGGTCCCTCACTTACCGACTTCATAAATTAATTGGAAAAAGAACTAAAACAACAAATAAATATCAAACTATCTCTGACCCCACTTGTGTACTTTCTAGATCCTTCACTTACCAATATCATAAATTCATACAGAAATAAATAAATAAATAAAACAACACAAAAAAATATCAAACTAACACTCACCCACTTGTGTACTTTTTAGATCCCTCACTTACCAACATCATAAATTCATAAAAATAAATAAATAAATAAATAAATAAAACAACACCATAAAAAATCAAACTAACACTCACCCACTTGTATACTTTTTAGATCCCTCACTTACCAATATCATAAATTCATAAAAACATAAATAAATAAATAAAACAACACCATAAAAAATCAAACTAACACTCACCCACTTGTGTACTTTTCAGGTCCCTCACTTACCAATATCATAAATTCATTAAAAAAAAAATAAATAAATAAAACACCCTAAAAAATCAAACTAACACTGACCCACTTGTGTACTTTTTAGATCCCTCACTTACCAATATCATAAATTCATAAAAAAAATCAATAAAACACCCTAAAAAATCAAAGTACCACTCACCCACTTGTGTACTTTTCAGGTCCGTCAGTAATCGAGATCATCAATTCCCTGCTGGAGCACATCAGGGCCTCAGTGGTGGGTGGAGCAAGTGGAGAGGAGGGGTCGGCGGAGAGGATGTACCAGGAGACCCTCATCCACGCGCTGGGAGAGTACGCAAACCATCTCCCAGACTATCAGAAGGTGGACTCTATGGTGTTTATATTGAACAAGGTCAGTGTGCGTCTGTATGTTGGTTCAGTTAGGTTAGGTTTGTGTTTTTTTTTTTTTTCACCTTTACCGTGTCTTTTCAATTTATACATCTCTCTTATTAGGTTAGGTTCGGTTAGGTTAGGTTAGGTTAGGTTAGGTGTGTTTTGTATTTTTCACCTTTACCGTGTCTTTTCAATTTATACATCCCTTTTATTAGGTTAGATGTGGGCTTTTTATTGTCATTATTTTGTACTGTGGCCATTTCAACCTCTTACATTAGGAAAAAATATTTAATGCATCGTTACAACTGCCACCCTTCAATGTTTAACCTCTCCTCCTCCTCCTCCTCCTCCTCCTCCTCCTCCTCCTCCTCCTCCTCCTCCTCCTGCAGGTTCCAGGCAGTGACAGGGTGGATGATGTTGGTTCACAGCGTCCTGAGGCAGAGGTGAAACTGCAGCATATTCTCCTCAAATCACTGCTTAAGGTGTGTGTGTGTGTGTGTGTGTGTGTGTGTGTGTTTACCTAGTTGTGGTAGGCAAAGATCTTAATGCAAATGCGAAATAACAACAAGAAAAATAAACAAATAATAGCAAAAACTAAACAAATCAAACCATTTCTAATCAAAAACATGAAAAAGGAGGCAAAGAAAACATGAAAATGAGACACAAACCTTAGAAAAATAAACAGCTGATCCAAACCTAACCTAACCTAACCTAACACCCTAAACACACAGGTGGGGACGAAATACACCACGGAGCAGTACAGCAAGACGTTCGCCCAGTCGTTCCTGGTGCGCCTGATGAGGCTGAGCATGTCGAGTGACGCTGAGGTGAGGCTGACAGTGCAACACATCCTCCACACACTGCTGGACCGACACCACAACGCCCACAAACTTGCCAAGCCTACGTACGTGTCTTTACTCTGTGTTTATTTAGTAATCTAACCTAACCTAAACTATATATATGTGTGGGGGTGTTTAATCTTTGTTTATTTAGTAACCTAACCTAACCTAAACTATATATGTGTATGGCGGTGTTTACTTTTTGTTTATTTAGTAATCTAACCTAACCTAAACTATATATGAGTGTGGCGATATTTACTCTTTGTTTATATAGTAACCTAACCTAACCTAAACTATATATGTGTGTGGCAGTGTTTAATCTTTGTTTATTTTGTAATATAACCTAACCTAAACTATATATATGTGTGGCGATATTTACTCTTTGTTTATTTAGTAACCTAACCTAACCTAAACTACATATGTGTGTGATGGTCTTTACTCTTTGTTTATTTAGTAACCTAACCTAACCTAAACTGCATATATGTGTGGCAATATTTACTCTGTTTATTTATCAACCTAACCTAACCTAATCTCTCTGTGCCCCCAATACAGCCTAGAGATCACCAAATTAGGCCTAACGTTCGCCAAGCCAGTCCGTCAAGATGTGAATTTCTGGCGTAAGTCGGGCACAGAGCTGCTTCTCTCGGCGCAGGAGAACTGTGAGTTTGCCAATAACACACTGGCTAACCTGGAGGCCGTCTTCACCACCCTCATGCTGCTGCTGCTGGAAATACGCTCTGACGATGTTATTGTTGATATTCTCAGGGTGATGTTCCATGTGCAGGTGAGAAATTAGGGTTGGTTTTGTTATCTGTGTTTATTTGTTTCTACTTTCTATTTTTTCTTGTGTTTTTTCATGTTTTTCTTCTTCTTTTTTTCTCGCTAGTGATTTTTTTTGTGTTTTCTTTCCTTTTTATTTATTTGTTTCAGTTTTCTATTTTTTCTTGAGTTTTTTCATGTTTTTTCTTTTTTTTTTTTCTTGCAAGTGATTTTTTTGTGTTTCCTTTCCTTTTTATTTATTTGTTTCTAGTTTTTTTCTGATTTTTGTTTGTTTCATTTCATATTTTTTTTATTTTTCATGAGTATTCTTTTACTTTCCCTTTTGTAAGTGATTTTTGCCATTTTTCATGTTATTTTACTCATTTTCTTGGTTTCCTCATCTGGATTTCTTTCCTTTTCTTTATTTTATGTCATTTAGGTAAGAAAACACATCCATTTTCCCAATCAATCCTTAAGTGTCATTTCAACTATCAATTTAACACTCCTTTTCACACAATCTTTACATTTCTCCACTTATATCATTAAGAAAACACAACAAACACTTTCCTTCACAGCACATAACCCCATCCATACATTAAATCACATCCCACAATCAGACGAGAGAAGACAGATCTTTCACCTATTCCCTCCCTAATACCCCAGGCCGCAGCTCAGGGTGGGACAGTGAAGGGAGCAGCCGCCATACAACTACATGGCTTGGTCTCGTCTGTTATGATGACTGTGGCTCACCTGGTACCTACTCTGAAGGATCATGTTGCTGCTGTCGTTAAGAACAGGTAAGGGAAGGAGGGAGAGAGAGAGGGAGAGGTGAGGAGGGAAGGAGGGAGAGAAAGAGGGAGGGAGACTGTATGGGGAGGGAAAGAGGGAAATGAACATCGCCTTTCTAATAACCTCCTTTCTTTCTTTTTTTTTCCTTCCTTTTTTCTTTCCTTCCTTCTTTTTTCCTTCTGTTTTTCTTTCGTTCGTTCTTTTTTTCCTTCCTTTCTTCTTTCCTTCCTTCCTTCCTTTCTATAACCCTTTCTCTCTCTCTCATGTCTAATAACCTTCCTTCCTTTCTTTTTTTCCTTCCTTCCTTCCTTCCTTCCTTCCTTCCTTCCTATCTTCCTTTTTTATTCCTTCCTTCCCTCCCTCCACTCCCTCCCTCCCTCCCACCCACACAGGTCAGATCGTGCAACCCACCTCCTCCCTGACCTCCTGCCGCAGTACGACCCGACCCTGCCCTTCGCCGGCCTTCCTGACGACCTCCTCTTTGATAACGCCACTGTTCTTGACCTCCTCAGTGGTACCAGGTAAGTTGAGAGAGAGAGAGAGAGAGAGAGAGGTGGTGTAGGTGAAAACAGATACATAGATAGATAGATTGATAAATAGATAGATAGATAGAAGTTTTTTTAATGTTTGTCTCTAAGAAATTAATAGAGAAATAGAAAGTTTGATTCATTTTAGCCACTGACAAATGGTCAAATAAAATCAAGTCTCACAAAAATTAAGATGATTTCTTTTGCAGTTAAAAACACCATTTAAAAGGTAAATAAAGAACAATAATTCTTAAAAACTCTCATTCTCTCTCTGTCTCTATCTCTCCCTCTTCCTCTTTTTCTCCCTCCTTTCCTCCCTCTCTCTCCTTCCCTCCCTTCTCTTCTCTCCCTTACCAAATGAAACTTATCTAAAATTCCCTCTCCCTCTCTTTTTCCCTCTCCCTCTCCCTTTCCCTCTCTCTCTCCCTCCCTCACCAAACCACAACACTTAAAAACACTTCCCTCTCTCTATCTCTTTCCCTCTCCCTCTCCTTCCCTCCCTCCCTCTCTCCCTCTCTCTCTCTCTCCCCAGTCTGGACGAGAAGAGACTCACAGCCAGCATGTCCAGTATGAAACGGCGTCATTCTGGGGGTCACAACACCTCCAATTCTGCCATGGACATCAATGCTATCAGTGTGGAGGTGGACAGTGCTTGCTCCTCGCCCGGACTGCCCAGGGTGAGTGGCTGGTGGGTCAGGGGTGGGCTGGGTGGGTCAGGGGTGGGCTGGGGGCTTGGTGGGTCTCGGGTGGATTTTGGGTTCTTTTGGGTGGGTTTGTGGTTTAAAATGGAGGTTTTTTTTAGTTCGGAATGAGTTGAAAAGAGAGGTTTTGGTTAAGAAGTATTCCTTTCTATTCTCTCAAAGTCTGTCTTAATTCTTTGTGGGTTTAAGTAAGAGGTTTAGTCAAGAATCTTCACCTCTCACACTCAAATACTTTCTCTCTATTCAAAGTAACATTTAAACATTTAGAACACAGGTCTTACTTTAGAATTCTTCCCTTTCACACTCAAATACTTTCCCTCAACTCAATATAAGGTTTAAAAATAGAGGTTTTAATTCACAATCCTCCCCTTTTTCACCTCTTAAACTCCTTGTGACTCCTGCAGAAGCCACTGGAGGAGGAGATCACCTTCGTTTAAAAATAGAGGTTTTAATTCACAATCCTCCCCTTTTTCCCTCTTAAACTCCCTGTGACTCCTGCAGAAGCCACTGGAGGAGGAGATCACCTTCGAGTCGCTCAAGAAGGTCCTGACAGAGAGTCCCGAGCAGAAACGGAAAGCGGAGGAGGAGAAACAAAGACGTCA
>CM035201.1:1540646-1561128 GCA_020233015.1 Callinectes sapidus | reverse complement strand
AGGTGTTTCCAGGTGATTTAAAGTCTTGCTGTGCACTATTATAGTGAAGGAGATGACTTTGGAAGGCATAAGGGACTACTGAGGGGGAAGGGGGAGAAGATGAGTCCCTCCACAAATGGTGCAAAAAAAAGTCCTTCATCATTCTAGCAGGATCTGTTCTCTGTTATTAGTGGAGCTGGCGTTGTTGTAGCATTGTATTCATGGAATGGGATGTAAAGTAAGGTTTTGCCCCCAAGAAGATGTGGTCTTCTGTGATTTTGATTTCTGCCTAACCTAACACTAAAAACCTGTTATGAACTACAACTTTATTTTTAATTTCCACACTAGGATTGTTCTGGTGTGTGATATAGGACTTAAAACACGGAGAAAATGATCACCCAAGCAACAATTTTCGATGACATGAAGTCCAGCTATGCGTAATTTCCCATTCACTATTTTAATGGTGGCCAAACATCGTAGTGAAAGTTCTTTATAGGAAGAGCAGTTGGTGTTTTCTTTAGGTGTGTGTGAAGTGGTGGTTGTATGTGTTTAGAAACCGTAATATAATGTAGTGTGGGTGTGTATCCAGTCTTGATCATTGGGGTGTTTTGCGGCGCCGTAAGACGAAAACAAACAGCGGCGATCGCTGCGCTCTCTGTTGTTGACCAGCGGACTTATGATTTTATGGTGGGGGAATTTGTTAGGGTATTTATCCTAGTGAAAAACATGGTACAGGTCAGTGTGGGCAGCTTCTTTCTGGTATCGATTTTCAAAATGGAATGCGTTACGTATATATAAGGCCTCAGAGAGACCCATAGCCCCCTCAAGCCAAGCCTCCCTCCAACCAAACCCATAGGTAGTGAGCGGCACTGCCTTGTATTTCCAGAGTCAGAGAGTCGAGTTAAGCGTCAATCAACCACAAAAAGGGAGAAATAATGCCTGAAAAGCCTTACAGCAGTGACTGAGTCTTAAATAAAGTGATGTGTCGCATCTCACTCACTGCCCTCCACCCCTATGCCACTGGACCCACACACAAACCTCATTTTCCTCAATTCCCACTATTGTTGACCATTTCTAGGTATTTTCATCAATAAAAGGACTGAGTTGTAACAGTGAGAGAAAAGAATGAAGAATGGAAGTGTGTAAGGGATTTTAGTAGTAGTGGTAGCAGCAGCAGCAGCAGTTAGGATTAGTATTACTATTTCTAGTAGTAATTCTTATTCTTGTGTTGCTACTATCATCATTATTAAGTGTGTGAATGATGGAATGATGAGATAGTAGTCATGGGTATTATTTTGGCATCAGCCAACACAGTGTTCACAGTGCCGCAGTCGCCCCAGGTTCCTCCTCCTCCTCCTCCTCCTCCTTGCATTAGTACCGGGGAAATAGCTGAAGCCATTACGGACAAAGCAAATGATAATGTTTCCGTGTTGATCAGTTTGTCTCAATTTTGTGTGGAGAAGAGAGAGAGAGAAGTCAGGCCGTACCAAATATTAGTTAGGTTAGGTATAAACAGCGCTCGCTCATGGATCAAAGATCTTGAAAACGGAACACAAATCAAGTGTTTTGACATGGTACAATCATAGGTACTGCCTAAAGAAAATACATTAAAGTAGGAACTGCTCAGGATAAGCACAAAAAAAAAAAATAAATAAATAAAATTTAAAAAAATTAAAAACCCAATTTATTCCCATCGCCACATAACCATGAATCGGTAGTGCTTGCCACTGTACGTAGTGACATGGGGCATGTTTTCACTGAAGTTGATATAGAAGGCAAGAGTACAGTAGCTTTGATTATTGTGTGTGCGTATTTATTAAGTTGTATATTACAGGGTTCGAACAAGACTCTACTCTATATCTAATTTCATCTAACTTTTCCTTGAATTTATGCTATTCCTTTCTTGTATCCTTTTATTCACAGCGGAAAGAAATCATTGATGTCTTCAGCTGAATGTACTGTACCTATTTGATTATTCAAGTCTAATATCTGTTTCAGGAGAGGGGACACCCCAACTGCTCGCTCTGGATTTTAAATAAGTTTTTCTTCCTCTAGTCTTTGTCTTGATAGACATAACCTGCAAGGACATCTTCAGCCCCCTCTTTCAGTCCTCTTTGTTGCCTCCTATCACCACCACATGGAAAAAATAGAGAAAATGGTTCAAGTCCTCTCATTCCAACCTGTTTCATTAACTCTTATGACACACAGAAAATATGGCAGAATTTTTACTTCCCTAACCACTAACTGCCACCTCAGACACTCCCATAGCTGTGTTCCACCCAGCTATAGTCAGTATCATTCACCTTATATATATAAGACTTAAAATTTTTTATATTATTAAATGGAAAAATAGAGGGCAATTAAATGGAAAAATAGAGGGCAAATCTCATAGAAAAAATAGGAAATTGTTGAAACTAAAATGAAATCATGGAGAGTTTAATCATTTTTTCTTCAAAGGTTATCATTGCAGCTGACAACAAATACAAAGGTTAGTATTATACATATGTTCCATTCTTGCTCTGATGCTGTGTATATTGGGTTTAGAAACCACCTTGTTTTGCCATTTCACTGCTATCCTTTCTTGTGTGGGTGATGGCTACCAAGCTTCCTTAATTTTTATTGCCTGTGTGACTTTGCCATGAACAAGCACATTAGATATTAATTTGTGGTGCATGTACTAAGATATATATGGGATGGTGTTTTTCCTTATAAAATGAGGATAGCTCAGACAAGGGACTTTAAGGAGTTTATATAGTCCTTTATCCATCTCTGTTGTGCCTACTCTGGAATAGTTCTTCAGAGGAACAGATAAGATAAACCAGTGAGGGGGTTGGGGATCCCCTCTTCTGTATAACTACATTGGAAACATATTGGGCTCACTGTAGAGGGAGGGGAGTAAATAATATCCCAAAAGGCCTGAAGTTATGCCTTGCCTGGGCTACCCACTTTGTTTCAGAATTAATCTATTCATTATGACTATTGATTTTATTTAACCGATATTACACAATAAAATATAATAATCTATATGTATATCTATCAATGTACCTGTGAATGAGTGTATTCACGGCCTGGTGTCCTTATAATCCTTGGCCAGTAGCTACCCAAGGATTCTAAGAAATTATATATATATATATATATATATATATATATATATATATATATATATATATATATATATATATATATATATATATTGTATATATATAATATCCTTGTAGCCACCTGTAACATGAATACCAAGATCAAGAATGGAGTGACGAAGCAAACACGTCACTCTTTCATCTCCCGCCGCCTGATAAGACACCACCAGGTGCACGAGGACACCAAAATGACACAAGAAAATCAGACTTAAATACTGATGCCTTACATATACGTATTGGCTTAAAATTGCTCTCTTCACTTCCCCCCCCCCCTCTCTCTCTCTCTCTCTCTCTCTCTCTGAACTTACACAAACCTCCAACATACATACAAACATGAGTTATAATGGAAATCTAGTTGCGCCATTACGATGCAAGATAGAATATTCGAGTTACCCCTCCACCGTGACTCAATGGACTTCCTATTTCTTCCCGTCATCCTCCTCCTCTTCCTCCTCCTCTTCCCTTTCCCTTCTCATGTAGTTATGGTCTTCTATTGCGTATATTTCTCCCACTTTATCCTCGCATTCTTAATTCCTCTTTGCTTTCTCTCAATTATGACACGTTACATAACTTCTACTCCTTTTCGTTCAACATCAATCTCCTCTTCAGCTTTCTCTTTCTTTTTCTTCCTCTATCTTGCCTCTTGGTCTCACATTTATCTCATTTCTTAGTTTGTTCTTGGCCCTTGTTCATTTGTCTTATTCTTTTTTTAATCTTTCCCGACCATTCTTGTCTTTATAATGCGCATGGTGAGGTGTTTACTGAAATCTTGCGTCAGCTTACATAATCTCCTTTTTCCGCACTAGTATCTCGTCTCTGTTCTATTCTTTCACACCACCCAAGGTTACTTTCCTCCACGTCTTTGTAACAGTGATGGTATGAAAGAAAGAACATTTAACTTTGCTCTAAAATCTCGTTATCATCTTATTACAAGCTTCTCGTCTTCTTAGTCTCGCATTTAGTTCTTCTACATCACTCTGGTTATCTCTCTTAAGGATTTTCACCATTATGATACAGATATAGTGTAAGGGGAGACATTTACAAGTTCTCTGATATTTTGCATCTTTGTTCTTTCTCGTTCTCCTCCTTAATGAAGTTGAGTAATCCTGAAATATTGCATTCTCATCCTTCTCTTCCTCCTTCAGTCTCATCTCTGCTCTGTTCGTCCCTATCACTGTGCCTATTTCTCCCACATATTCTCGTTCTAGTAATAATAAGCAGTGTTAGGAGAGACACGGTTCCTAAGTCTTGCATCCTTTCCTTTTTCATCCTCCTTCTCCTCTTCCTTGAGTCTCACTAGTATTTCATTTCCCTATATTAACCTGGCTATCTCTCCTAGACACACTCGTGGTAATAATGTTAATAATAGTGTGAGTAGAGACATTTAAAAAGCTCTGAAAAAATTTGCATCCTTTTCCTTCTCATCGTCCTCCTTGAAGTAACTCTGAAATCTGATCTCCTCCTCCTCCTCCTTTCACTAGTACTGTCTTCTCACACACCATCCAGGCTATCTCCCCCAAACATGCGCATGATAATAATAATAAGCATAGTGTGGGGAGAGACATTTAAAGTGCTCTGAAACGTTTTGCATCATTTTCCTTCCCATCCTCCTCCTTGTCCTCTCTCCCTCCTCGTTCTCCTCCTCCTTGAATCTCACCTGTACTCTCTTCTCCCACACCACCCAGGCTCTCTCCCCCAAACATGCGTATGATGACAGTAATAAGGCCAGGGTGGGGAGGAGAGACATTTAAGCCTGGCGGGGGAGTGAGGTGGCCAATGAGGGAGGCGAGGGTGGCGTCGGCCAACCCGCGCCGCGCATTCCACCTCCTGCCAGTGTGCTCCGTACCTCTTCACCAGCCTCACCTCCCTCAGCCTTCCACACAGTCACCATGGCCGAGCAGTACGTCATTAAGGATGAGTATTACCCCCATGGCCTCACTGGTGCACTATGGGAGTCATGGGTCGAGTAGAATGGGTGAAAATTGAGTATGTGTTGTATTGATGGGCCCATACCGGCTTACTCCGTCCAGGGCCCTCTCATGCCGCTGGCTCAGGGTGTTCAGGGTGTTTTAGGGGTGTTTCAGGGTGCGTTTCATGTGCTTTAGGTCCCTTGCGTGGTGTTTTGGGGATGGAGGTGTGTGTGGTTGGTGTGGGGTGCGTAGGAGAGGGATTTTGATGGATGGACAATCTCGCATGAACCTTCAATTTTGCCCAGTCACCTCCTGCTCCTCACCACCCAGCGCATCATTTTATACGTTTTCCCTCATTTCTCCGTATTTTCCTCCTTCCTGCTTTACCCGTCGCCTTATTTACTCATCTCTCTTCACCCTGGCTACCTCCATGGGGCAATATTATGCGTAAATGACGGAAAAGATGATTGTGTTTACGTAGACAAAGAGTTTCAGCTGATGTGGTTGTCCAGTCCCCCCCTCTCCCCCCCTCCTCTGGTCCTCCTCTCTTTCCCTCTCCTGTGGGCCCAGAAACGTGGACTCAACTGATCCAACCTGTTCAGAACTTGTATGGTGTAAATTAATGACGTGTTTTGATGTTTAGATTAATTTAGAGTGTTTTTAAATAAAGAATTCCATGCTTTTTAATTGCTCTTATGTTAATCTATTGGTGCAGATAGTAGCTAACTTTACATTACTCATACTTACTGCAATATTCCACACTTTAAGTCTATTAGAGAGACACCCACAGGCATCCATTATAGATTTTTGTGGTTAGAGAGCATACTTGTGATATATGAAGTTAACGCAAGACAGGGAACTAAAGTGCATTCACCAGCAGTATCAACAACCACCTTGCTTTATATTGGATGATAGTCAGTGCTTGGCTTGTTGATATTGAAGGTTACACCCACTCAGAAGATGAAGGGGAGAGTAAATGTGTAGAGAAAGATGATGCAGATGAAGGAAGATAGAGAGGAAGGAGGAGGAGGAACAGATGAATGAGGGAGAAAGGGAGATAATATGATAGGGAGAGGGAAGGATGAAACAGGAGATAGAGAGAATGAGAAATAACAGATCATTGAGAGAGAGGGAAGGATAAAACTGAGGAGATAGAGATAGATAGAGCAAAAGGAGATGAATAATGAGTGAAAAAGAAAGAGAAGTGAAATCATGAAATAGGAAAAGTAAAGGATTAACAGACTGAAAACAAGAAAAATAGAGAGAGAAAGAGGAATACCATTAAAAATAGCTACTTTCTAGAGCTCATTGTTATTGTCCATATCAGCAGTGTGGTCAGGAAGGCAGTAGAAACACGTTATCAAGGGAAATGAGTCACTATAAGCATTCTTTGTTATACGTTTGGTCTTGTGCTTGTAAACTTATAATCACTGCTGTATCATTCATTGCCACCACCACCACCTGTTACCTTCCTGTCTCTCCTTCATTTATTTGTTTCTTTTCTATCCTTCCATCCTCGTTTTCTTTCCATCTTTCTATTCCTTTTCTTCTTTCCTTCCTTTCTTTTCTTTATTTGTTTCTATTTCTATTCTTCTATCTTTCTATTCCTTTCTTTTTGTTTGTTTCATCTTTCTATTCCTTCTTTTCTTTCCTTCTATCTTCCTATTCATTCCCTTCCTTGACCAGTACCTCTCTCTCTCTCTCTCTCTCTCTCTCTCTCTCTCTCTCTCTCTCTCTCTCTCTCTCTCTCTCTCTCTCTCTCTCTCTCTCTTTCTCTCTCTCTCAATCCATCAATGTTTTAGGGGAATTAAGATGGCGAGGGGAGGTGGCGGAGGTGAGGCAGGTTGAAAGCCCATAATGAGAGGTATTTAGGCTGTTGCATGGAGGCAAGCTGTTTAGTCGGCCGTGATTAATTAACTGATCAGTAACCCGACTGTGGTAACTTGCTGGTTTCTTTTTGAGTCAGAGGGTGTTTGAGGCATTGGTATTCTGACAAACAGGATACTTGGTTTGCGCTGTGTTCTTGTTTTGTGTTGTTTTGTATCTTCCCTTATCACTCACACAAAGACACAGGGCACACACTTACTCTCTCTCGCTCTCTCTCTTTCTCTCTCTCTTGTTCATTCATATACACTGTTTTCCTCTCCAAAGTAACTAATAAGATTCCTTTGACAAAAAAAGATAAAAATACCCCTTAGATAATAAAAAAAACAAAAAACACTGCTTTCTTATGTAAATCAATAATAAAAACCCTTAAAAACACCCAATAGATAAAAGAAAACCTTAAAAACACTCATTAGGTAAAAGAAAATTGAAAACGCTCCTTAGATACAAAAAAAACATTAAAAAAACCAACTCATTTTTCTTGTAAATTCATAATAATAACATTCCGTTCCCATAAATCAATTATCTACGTCTTCCCTCCGCCACCGAGAAGACCTTTGCTTTCTTATGTAAATCAATGATAAAAATCCTTTAAAACACTCATTAGATAAAAAAAACATCATTAAAAACACTCCTTGGATACAAAAAAATATAGAAAAAACTAATTTCCTTGTAAAATAATAATAATAACATTCCATTCCCATAAATCAATTGTCTATGTCATTTGATAAAAAAAAAAACATCATTAAAAACACTCCTTAAATACAAAAAACACTAAAAAAACAACCAATTTCCCTTGTAAAATCATAATATTAGCATTCCGTTCCCATAACTCAATTATCTACGTCTTCGCTCCGCCACAGAGAAGACCTGGCCACTGCAATCCTGAAGGAGAAGAAGAAGCCCAACCGTCTGGTGGTGGAGGATGCCGTTAATGATGACAACTCGGTGGTGGCGCTCAGTCAGGCCAAGATGGACGAGCTGCAGCTGTTCCGAGGCGACACGGTGCTCATCAAAGGCAAGAAACGCAAGCAGACAGTGTGCATTGTCTTATCGGATGACACCATGAGCGACGACAAGATCAGGATGAATCGTGTGGTGGGTGGCGTTTGTTTCGGTGTTCCTCTGTGTGTTTGTTGGTTAGTTAATGTTTGGTTCTAAGGCTCCTATTCTGAAATGTTTTGCTCTCTCACCGTAACAATTTTTGAAGATCGTAGAGATGACTAGTTGGGTTTTCAAGATTGATTTTCCTTGTAATAAACTAAAGATATTGCCAATCCATTACTAAAACCATTAAAAATTACCGTTAAGAACATGAGCCACTTACCCACACTCTAATCACCAGTTCTCAATGATGCAAAGTAAAAAAAAAACACGGATGTATAGACCTAACCCTCATCCATCCTCATCCACCCACACCACTCATCCACGTTCTAATCCACAGGTGAGGAACAACCTTCGCATCCGCCTGGGAGACATCGTGGCCATCCAACCCTGTCCGGATGTGAAGTACGGCAAACGCATCCACGTCCTGCCCATCGATGACACAGTGGAGGGACTTACTGGTAACATCTTTGAGGTGGGTCCTGGTGACGTCTCAGTGGTGGTTGGCAGGCTGGAGTGACAGGGATTGTATTAATGGGGATTCTTTAGTGTTTTTCTTGACAGGTTTGTGTTGTCATAATCCATTTTAACTTGCTGTATTTGGTGTTCTATTTTAGTCATTATCGGCAGTAAATTTAATACTTCTGATGAGAAAATGGCTAAAGTATAACCAAATTAATGAAAGTACAAAGAGAAAACAAAGAATAATCATAAATAAACATCTTTTTAAACTTACCCTAACATTATTAAGCACAGGTGTACCTCAAACCTTGCTACTGAGAGACACACAAACATGAAACATAAAAAAAAAAAAAATGAACACCTTTTCAAAACCTAACCTAACCTAATCACCCACAAATATACTTAAAAATCCTATTACCAAGAGACAAACAAACATACAAAAAGAAAACATTAAAGAAAACACCATTCCCAAGAGATTAACTGAACATAGAAACACCAAACATTAAATAAAAGGACAAGTAAACCTTTTTTAAAACCTAATCTAACCTTACCATGCACAGATATACCTCAAACCTTACTCATTAGAGACAAACAAACACACAAACATCAAACATTACAAAAAAATGAATAATTAAACACCTTATGAAAACCTAACCTAACTTAACCTAACCCTCCACAGGTGTACCTCAAACCTTACTTCCTGGAGGCTTACCGTCCCATCCACAAGGGCGACCTGTTCCTGGTGCGTGGTGGCATGAGGGCAGTGGAGTTCAAGGTGGTGGAGACTGACCCAGCTCCGTACTGCATCGTCTCGCAGGACACTGTCATCTACTGCGAGGGAGAGCCTGTCAAGCGGGAGGTGCGTCAGTGTGTGTGTGTGTGCGTGTGTGTGTTGCCAGGTTTATTGAGCTTGGTGTTTACGGAGTGAGAGAGAGTTTGTGTTTAGAGATTGAGAGAGAGTGGTTGTGCGTGTGTGTGTGTGTGTTTCCTAGTTTATTGAGTTTGATATTTATGGAGAGAGAAAATATTTGTGTTTAGAGATTGAGAGTGTTGTATTTACCTAGTTGTGACATACGGGAAGGGAACTAAGCTCGTACTGTCCCGTCTCCTTAACTATATTTACAGTGTGTGTGTTAGTTTCAAGCACATCAACTTACTCTATAGAACTTTAAGGGGACTGGCAAATTAGTGGGCTTTTAATACAGGTCAGGAATTGAGGGGGTGAAGTTACATCCATTTGCGTGTTGCAGGAGGAGGAGGAACAGCTGAACGAGGTGGGTTACGATGACATAGGAGGGTGCCGGAAGCAGCTGGCACAGATCAAGGAGATGGTGGAGCTGCCACTGCGTCACCCATCTCTCTTCAAGGCCATTGGTGTCAAGCCCCCCCGAGGTAAACCAAGAAGGGTGTTACTACTGTACTTTGTTGTTAGAAGTCTGTTTTTTCATTCATTTTTTGGTGTTTAGTGTTATAGTGTGTTGTTAGATAGTTATTTATATTTTTTCTTTCTTTCTGATTGGTTCTTTTCCTCTTAAGTTCTTGCATTTCCTCAAAAAAAAAAAAAGGGGAAGAAAGAGGAAAAATTTTGTGTTTCATCTCTAGTTTGTTGTTAGAAGTGTTGCATTCCTTACTGACTTGTTCTTTGTCTCTTAAGTTCTCTCATTTCATCAAAAAACCAAGAAAGGGTATAACACAGGTTATACCCTTTCTTTCTATACGTTTCTTCTACACGTTTGGTTTGCAGGTATAATACAGGTATAACAACATTTTAGGTATCCTGCTGTACGGCCCACCTGGTACTGGCAAGACCCTCATCGCCCGGGCCGTGGCCAACGAGACGGGAGCGTTCTTCTTCCTCATCAATGGCCCTGAGATCATGTCCAAGCTGGCAGGTGGGTGGAAGAATGATTTTGTTACAAACAAAAACAAAAAAACCCTAAACCGACATCTTTTCAAAACTAACCTAACCTTAAACCAACATCCTTTTTAACCCTCACCTAACCTTAAACCAACATCTATTTCAAACCTTTTTTTAACAGGCGAATCTGAGAGCAACTTGCGGAAGGCGTTTGAGGAGGCCGAGAAGAACGCCCCGGCCATCATCTTCATTGACGAGATCGACGCCATCGCCCCCAAGCGAGAGAAGACGCACGGGGAGGTGGAGCGTCGCATCGTGTCACAGCTCCTCACCCTGATGGACGGCCTGAAGCAGCGGTCACATGTTATCGTCATGGCCGCCACCAACAGGCCAAACTCCATCGACCCGGCCCTCAGGAGGTTTGGCCGTTTTGATCGCGAGGTGGACATCAGCATCCCAGACACTACCGGTGAGTGTTTGTGGTATTGAACGCTTTGCTCGCTCACCGTCGCTACTCTCAAAGGCTCTAGTTGAAGGTGGTCATGGTTTTTAAGGGTGTTTTTAGGGTTCTGGTGATGGATTGGTAATGTTTCTTGTTTATTGTAAAGAGAAACTCCTCCTCCTCCTCCTCTCCCTGTCATTTAAAGGTAATCAAATAAAAAACGATAAGTAACTAACTAATACCTCCTCCTCTTCCTTTTTCTCTTCCTCATCCTCAGATCACGTCAACACCACACACCACCACCACCACCTCCTCCTCCACAGCAACCCCCACTAACTCCCCCTCCCTCATCCTCCTCAGGGCGTCTGGAGGTGCTCAGAATCCACACCAAAAACATGAAGCTCTCGGATGACGTGGACTTGGAGCAGATCGCCGCTGAGACACACGGCCACGTAGGCGCTGATCTGGCCGCCCTGTGCTCTGAGGCGGCCCTACAGCAGATCAGGGAGAAGATGGACCTTATTGACCTTGACGATGACCAGATTGATGCTGAGGTGGGTTTGGTTAAGGGTTTTTTTGGGGGAGGTTATCTTTTTTGGTTTTGGGGGGTTTTGGGTTAGGTTAGGTTTTGTGGTGTGGTGGGAGGTGTTGTTTTGTGAATCTCTCTCTCTTGTTTTTTATCTCTGTTACTTGTTCTCTGTGTCTTTTTTCTTTTGTATCTGTGTTTTTTGTTCTCTTTGTTTCTTGTTCTCTCTCTCTCATTCTCTATCTCTGTTCCTTCTTCTCCGTCTCTTGTTCTCCATCTTTGTCTCTTATTTTCTATCTCTTTCTTGTTCTCTCTCTCTCTGCAACAAATTTTCAATCTTATTCATTTACCAAGTTCACAAATGCATCTTTTTATCCTCCCTCTCCCTCTCTTTCCCCATTCTTCCCTCTCCCTCCCTTCTTTCTTTCCTTCCTTCCTTCCTCCCTCCCTCTCCTTCCCTCTTTCCCTCCCTCCCTCCCTCCCTCCCTGCACTCACTTTCTTCCCTCCCTCAGGTCCTTAACTCCCTGGCTGTGACAATGGAGAACTTCAGGTTTGCCATGGGTAAGAGCACTCCTTCAGCCCTTCGGGAGACTGTGGTGGAGGTGCCCAACATTACCTGGGATGACGTGGGTGGCCTGGAGAACGTCAAGAGGGAACTGCAGGTACGCTGAGCTGTTTTTGGGTGTTGGTGGGTGATTTGAGGGGTGTGGGTGTATATTTTTATGGTTTTCTTTGATATATTTCATTGTTTAATTTGTGGGAAAGCTTATTTAGTACTGGAGAATGTTAAGAGGGAGCTGCAGGTACGTTGAGCTGTTATGGGTGTTGGTGGGTGATTTGAGGGGTGTGGCTGTAGATTTTTATGGTTTTCTTTGATATATTTCATTGTTTAATTTGTGGAATAGCTTGATTAGTACTGGAGAATGTTTAGCTCTCAGTTCAGAGTATATATTGGTTTATTGTTTCAAGTTAGCTGTTGTGTTGTCTTGTTTTGCTTTGTTTGCAGTTTGCCATGCTGGAAAAGGTATTGATTTTTTTAGGCATTAGCGTAAACCAGTGAATATTAACCTTCTGTTGGTGTTGCAGGAGTTGGTGCAGTACCCTGTGGAACACCCAGACAAGTTCCTCAAGTTTGGCATGACACCCAGCAAGGGAGTGCTCTTCTACGGACCCCCGGGATGTGGTGAGTGTCTGTCTGTATGTCTGTGTGTACGTCAGTTAACATGAGATTACCAGAGAGAGAGAGAGAGATGGAGAGTGAAAATGGCAGTTCAGGGGAGTTGAAAAACACAAACTCCTACACTCCTGCTGTGATAGTTTTAAATAATGTGATGCATTTATATAATATGTGATTGCTATAAGTTATTTTTAGTATTTCTATTCGTACAAGGTTTTTTAAATAGGAACATAAAAAAAACATGTCCCTTTAAACCTCTGTGGTGTTAGTTTCAATTAAAGAAAAAAACAACTTACTGATACCTTGCAATGTTTCCCAGGTAAGACACTGCTGGCCAAGGCTATTGCAAACGAGTGCCAGGCCAACTTCATCTCCATCAAGGGACCGGAGCTGCTCACTATGTGGTTTGGCGAGTCTGAGGCTAACGTGAGGGATGTGTTTGACAAGGTGAGGCTGACGGACACACACTCACTCACTCACTCACTCACTCACTTATTGTTGGTTGTGATTCAGAGGTGTCTTGAGTGTGTGAGGTGTGTTGGATGATAATAATTGGATGGTGAAGGGGTATGTTAATAGGGAAACAATGAAGAAAGTGATTGGTGAGGTTTATAAAATATTTTGTTGAGTGCATTAAGTTTACTTGATGAAAAATAGATAATAGAGAATAAGAAGGAGTAATTGATATTTTTAGCAGTTTGAATGGTGTGTTAATAAGTAAACAATGATGAAAATGAGGTTTGAAAAGTGTTTTGTTGAGTGGACGAAGTTTAATTGATGAAAGAATAGATAATTAAAGACACTTGATGCATTTTATTAGGTTATCTTAGCAATATAGATGAATGAGTGTGTTTGGTGTCCTGACAATTACTCCTCTTCCAGGCCCGTGCTGCTGCCCCCTGCGTGCTGTTCTTTGATGAGCTGGACAGCATTGCCAAGGCCAGGGGTGGATCAGTGGGTGATGGTGGTGGCGCTGCAGACAGAGTTATCAATCAGGTAAGGAAATAATGATAGAAAAGAACACCAAATAGATACTGTGTTAAACTATGTGGATTTACTAAGGATGTCTATGCTTCTGGTTTATTAAATTGTGGTGAGTGGGATGGTTGTCATGGGAGAAGACTGAGGAATGATGGAAGGAGGAACATTTTGGGGAAGAAATAGAAGAATGAAGATACAAAGAAAGAAAATTTAAGATAGGGATATGTAATAGTAGAAGTAATAATGATGAGATGTATTATAGAGATAGAAAGAGGATTTTTAAGGTGTTTGTGGAAAGGAAGAGAAGATGAAATGAGACGAGTTAATTAGACAACCAATCATTTAACAATATATAACTATGGTACTGAATTAATAATGGTTACTTGCATTACAGAGACAGATAGAACAGTTGTAGATGTTTGTGTAAGAATAATAGAAAGAAAACCACCTTATAGATTTAATTACTACATTACAGAGTCTGATAGAACAGTTTTTTGGGTATTCACAAAAAGAAATAATAGAATGAACACACAAGACAAAGAATAATTACACAACCAAACATTTAACACCACCAAACCACAATACACAATTAACCACACCAGTACCCAACCACAACACCCCCGTTACCCCCACTGACCCTTCACCCCCCCACAGGTCCTGACAGAGATGGACGGCATGGGGGCCAAGAAGAACGTTTTTATCATCGGCGCTACAAACAGGCCAGACATCATTGACCCGGCCATCCTGCGTCCCGGCCGTCTGGACCAGCTCATCTACATCCCCCTGCCTGATGAGAAGTCCCGAGTCCAGATCCTGAAGGCTTGTCTCAGGAAGTCCCCAGTGTCCAAGGTATAGTGGTGTTGGATTCTATGTTGGGGGAGGAAGTGGTGTTGGATTCTTTGTAAGGGGAGGAAATAGTGTTGGATTCTTTGTAAGGGAAAAAAATGGTGTTGAATTCTACCTATGGGGAGGAAATAGTGCTGAATTCAAGGTAGGGGAAGGAAACATTGAGCATAATTGATACATCCAACCCTAACATTAAATCCAAGAAATATTGTCTGTCCACATTTATATTTGTTAACGTGTGTGTGTGTTTCTTCAGCGTGTGGACTTGGATTACCTGGCCAAGGTGTCCCATGGTTTCTCTGGCGCTGACTTGACTGAGATCTGCCAGCGAGCCTGTAAGTTGGCCATCAGACAGGCCATTGAAGCTGACATCAGGCGGGAGAAGGAGAGGGCCGAGGGTGACAACATGGACGTGAGTACCTGATTTTGATTTGTTCCTCTTCTTCCTGGTGTTCTTGGCTGTAATGTTTTCTTAGGGGGATTTCTAGTCTTAAAATTTGTCTTATTTTACCCATTGTCTCCTCAGTAGCTTCAAATTTACTGGTGTTGAGGTAATGGTTAAAGTACAACACAGATTGATGCGTCTGGGTGTTGTCTTGTTTGTTGTGGCTCCGTGGCAAGAGGCTGGAAGTGTTTGGTTGTGTGTTGTTCTGTGAAAATCAGTTTTACCTCCCAGTCTTTCTCTCACACATATCTTTCTCCTCTCCTCTTCAATATCACTTCACTTTCCCCAGTCTTCTCCCACACCTCTATTCTCCCCACTGATCCTTACACACCTTATCTATCCTTCATCCTCCATCACATCCTCCATCACATCCCTCTCTCTCTCTCCCCATCAGATGGAGGAGGAGGACCCAGTGCCAGAGATCACCAGGGACCACTTTGAGGAGGCCATGAAGTTCGCCCATCGCTCCGTCTCGGACAACGACATCCGCAAGTACGAGATGTTCTCCCAGACGCTACAGCAGAGTCGCGGCTTCGGCTCCAACTTCCGCTTCCCCGACCAGCAGGGGCAGGGCGGCAGCAGTCAGGGCGGGAACTTTGGCAATGACGGGGAAGACGATGATCTCTATTCCTAAGTTCCATTCCTCCCTCATCCATCCTCCTGTGAGCCTCTGACCTGCTGCCATTACTGGTGTTGCTGCCACCACCACCACCACCACCACTGCTACTGCTGCTGCTGCTGTCTGTGCTGCTTCCATTCAGGGGGTCAAGAACACCACAGCAGCAGCAGCAATGGCAGTCTTGACCACATAAATACACAACACAGCCATGTTGTTCCTCTGTGAAGCAGAGAAAGACTTTAAGGGCACAGAGATTAATGTAAAGTTAAGCTGTTTAGGGATGTTGAGTACACACACACACACACACACACTTTCACATACATACATGTATACACACACACACCTGCAGTTTGGCCAGTGTGGCATGCTGTGCAGGGGATGCAGTTACTTAGACAGCCGGCCTGCACCCCGGCGGCCAGACCGTGTGGGGACGTGGCCGGCACAGCGTTGGGCATGAGCTGCTGGTCAGGGTACATACTAGAGTAAGGGCGTCCAGCAGTGTACAGGGCACCGGGGAGTAGGCATCCCCACAGCCCTGCCCTCCACCACCACCACCACCACCACCACCACCACCACCATCAGGCACCCTTACCTCACCCCATCAGGAGGAGGGGCAGGGCAGCCGGCGGCGGCGAGATGGCCTGCCGCTTGAGGTGTTTTATATCGTAGACACTGTGGTGTTATTTTTGTGTATTTAGGGAAAAGAGCAAGTGTTTGCATTCTGGTTAATCAATTTAGGGCTCATGAGTTATTCTTAGGATTAAGGGTTTTCTTTAAACTTCTGTAATTTTTTTTTATCATTATTATCTTTTTTTCTGTCTTCTCTGCAGTTTTAGTTTCATCTTGTATTGTGAGTGAGGCCGCTGTGTGGCGTGCAGGTGTGGGTGTGTCCAGGTGAAACCAGCCTGAGATGCAAGGTGTCTGTGTATCATAATTACCTGTTTAAGTGTTGATACATAAACTTAACCTTTCTTACACATTAAAAGAGAAGTCTTGACCTGTGTGTGTGTTCCTCAGATCCACTGCCAACATGGGGACTGAAAAAGACCATTATGTTTCACTCTACCTCTTCCTTCCTGTGACTTGAACTCCCTCACAAGGAAGCTTTCATTACAGCCAGCCTCATCCATCACATCTATTCCATGATACTTGCTGATCTGCCACTGAACTGGGCTCTTTATTCTCAGTCTTGTTCATGGCAAATCACTTGCATAACAGTAAAAAGGAAAAAAATATGCTTCTCCACTCAATACAACTAGTAACTGACAATACATTAGCATATGTGTCAGTCAAATTAGATGGTATTAGTATTAGAGGAGAGGTGAGACCAATGACCTATGGAGATAACAGGAAAAAAATGTATATGTAGCTGAAATGATGTTTGGGGCTACAAGATCTGATAAAGAGTGGAGATAAGCTAAATGAAGTGTGTTATGGGACTCTCCGGTGATTCATAATAATGCAGTTGTTGTATTTTGTATTTCTTGATTTTCTGGTTGTGTTTCGGGTGTCAAGTTAACTTTTTGCCTTGGTTGGCCTTGTTCGCTTATTTGTTATTTCGTTGATTAGTTTTCCTTTGACGTTTAGGTGTTTTATATTTATTGTTCCATTGTTCATCTGTATTGGTTGCATCACCTACTTGATTTCTTAGCGCATATACTGTGTGAATAGCAAATTAGCAAGATACGATTACTGGTCGTTCCAAGCCGTGACGTGACGTCTGTGTTCCAGCCACACGTCAGGTGAGGGTGGGGGTGGGAGGGCCTGCAGCTCAGCTGTCTGGCCAGTCCTTGAATCAGTTTGGTGCGAGCTGAGGGTGTGAGCAGGTTAAAAGGTCTTATCCTATTGAAAAGCCTCTAGTTGAACGAAGTGTTTGACCATTCTAGTGACATATTACCAAGACGATTTTTACCTTCCAAACCCTTTGAGATGAAGTGAAAAGAGGGATTCAACGATCTGAGGACAGAATAAGGAGACCATGATTGTTGTTCAGTGTTAAGTCATCTTAATACTGGACTAAAGCCCGAAGATGGAATCACAGGGGCTGGACTACGTTATCAAGGTGACTGCAAGTGCTTTGAAGCAAGCCTTATGGTGTCAAGTGTTTATTTAGGGCGAGTCACTCCTGCATAGAGGTGGGGGCTGGGGGGGTTATCCACAACAGACCGCAGCGCCATCTGGCATTCTTATTTCATCAGTAATTTTTAGCCTTATCTCTCATTATTATAAGCTCATCTTGCCACATTATGCACTTATGGTACTAAGCTTTCATATTAGCCATTCAGACATAGCTTTCGTGGTCAAGTTTAAGTTTAGTGAAGGTTTAAGTGAGATAGTGGGAGGGTCGGACCCCAACCCGGTGCCCCCGCCGCCCCCGCCGGCCCTGGCGCCAGGCGGCTCATATTTCAGCATATTTTCATTTATTGCTGGACTGCTACTTTAGGCTCAGTAGTGATATTTAATGCTTTTTACGGGTACTGCGGCCTATTTTCAGTAATGTCCATGCGTGTGGGGGGGTGGAGAGAACTGTGGTTGGCGCCACTGTGGCGTTAAATAAGGGCTGCTTTTTGTTCCAAATTAATTGGAACGCCCAAGACCCTGTTTTATTTAAGACATTATCAAGTTCTTATTAATTGCCAAAGATAGTCCATATTCAAGTGTGTTTTATGCCCTACAGTTCAGTGAAATTAGTGGAGGGGGAAAAGCGTTTTGTAGCGGTGTTAAAGTTCCATTATTTATTTATTCATCAGCCTGTGAATGATTTATTTCTGCCTCTATATCACTTTCAAGTGTTAAGAATAATTACAAAGAATTACACAAGTGCTTTGAAGTGGTTTTTGGTTCCTTTGAAGTGGTAGTGACTGAGTATTTAATGAGTTTTAAAAAGGGTCATATTTTTATAAAATACTTTTTTCTAGTGAAATTTCTTTACAATTACGGTTGTTTGGAGTTTGTTTATACTTTGGGAATTAGTTAGAGTATTTATCCAGCCGGAATATGTCCATTTTTTTGTTCTAAAAGCGTTTTTTCGAAGGGTCATTTTTAAAATGGTCTCCCCTAAAATACGTACGTAAATATAGAGAGTGTAATATAGAGTACCAGGCCGGCTGTGACGTCATCAGCCGTGACGTCACAGTGGCGGGCGCCTTCCTGCTGGCTCCCCTTCCTGCCTCTTATCATGCTTATTTACATGATTTACTGCATGTTTACCGTGTGTGTGTGTGTGTGTGTGTGTGTGTGTGTGTGTGTGTGTGTGTGTGTGTGAATGTGTGTGTGATACTGTTATACTGTTATATTTGCTCTTGTCATATCTGGCGTTGTAAGGTGATTTTTCCAGGTATATTGAGGTATTTTCTGGTATATACGTCATGTGTGTGTGCATGGACTTGCACGATGTTTACACTTTCATGTCTTAGCCCCCCACAACATGTGTAGTTGTATTTACAGAGGGGTATCTGTTTTACGCGAGATGATGTGCTCCTTGGGGCACATCATCTCGCATTTAATTAAGTGTTTATGGGGATGTGGTGTTGTGGGTGTTCCACGGTGTGAATATGTTGTTGTGTGGGGTTACATATATGCACTTTTTACATTAATCAGTAGACACCACGGTACAAATAGGGAAATGTGTGGTTTAGAGAGAGGGAAGCCAGGGTCCGCGTCTTTCTTAGGGAGGCAGTGACATTGATTAAGCTTTAAAACAAGCTAGTTTATTAATAATGCTGCCTTGGCCATCAGACCAGACGCCATCCGCATGGTTCTCGCCCTCTGTGTGGTGTGGGTGAGTGTGTGAGTGCCTGTCTTTTACTTCCTGCTGGTCAGTGTTGCAGAGAGTATTAGTTGTGTTTTGTGTTTGAGGGTGTTATATTGGAGAGAGAAACCGAGTGTAGCAGCCTGATGAGTGAATGGTGAGGAATGTAGAAATGTACATAATATAGGGTGATGACAGGATGTGTATTAACACACTAAAGTCGTTTTCATTGGTAGAGAACATTTAGGCGCCGGCTGAGTACGGGATTTTCCCGTGAGCTGCGTGCCATGTCTCCACAGGACCAATTATCATCTTAACACATTGGTGGAAAGGTCTAGCGGCGGCCGCTCCCATCTCTCTCTCTCTCTCTCTCTCTCTCTCTCTCTCTCTGAGTATTGTGATTTTGTGCGTCAGGATTTATTTTATTTTATTTGTTCATGTTTCGACTTTTTTCCCACACCACCTTAGAGATAAAAGTCACGGCGCGTTTTTATAGTAAGGGAGTGACCGAGGAGTGAGTGGCCTCTCTGACCTGAGTGACCTGACCATACCGATAACCACCCACCACGCCAGCAGGCTACTCCTCTACCTGAATGACAACGCCGCACAGCTTTGTTGTCAAATGTTGTTTTATTTACATAGAACCCATACTATTATCACCTTCAAACCCATGCCATATGTAGAGCTGCATAGTTTGGTAGGATAAATAATTCATACTTAATACATTAATTTCAATAAAACAAAAACAAGGACCTGACATATCAAAGACAAACTGTGTGCTGTGGCAGAGTAGCTAACTGTACTTGGCCAGCGCCAAAGTGTTCTCCACCCGTGAAAAAGACTATAGTGGGGTAGGGCGGCGAGAAGGAGGAATCTGGTGCAGTGTTGCCATATGTACGATAATTATCGTACATGTACGATAATTTTACCCTTTGGTACGATGTACGATAGTGTTTGTTATTATCGTATGTTTTGTACGATAATTTTCTGATTTCAACAAATAATATATAATTATCACTTTATAAATAAAAATGAGATGCAGCAAGGATTTATAAAGAGACTGGACACCCAAATTCATCATTTTAACTGTCACATTGTCTCATTATAATTTTGAAAAAAAAAAAAAAAAACGAAGAAGGGGGGAAGAAGAATCATTATAATAGGCACTAGGCATCTCTGCTGATGGGAGAACGCGTTCAGTACATGAATTGGAGCGAGTGCGACAGCTCGTGAACTTGACTTGGAGGTTTTAGTCAGTGACTCAGTGACAGTGCTAAGCAGTACAGTCGAGCAGCCGAGTATCTTCCTGACTCTTACGTGGAGAAAGCATGGAGGAAGAATGTGATGACGTGGAAAA
>CM035201.1:1510685-1540546 GCA_020233015.1 Callinectes sapidus | reverse complement strand
TCTCTCTCTCTCTCTCTCTCTCTCTCTCTCTCTCTCTCTCTCTCTCTCTCTCGTCTCAGGTCAGATCCTCAAGCCCTCACTCTTCCCTGCCAATAATTCTCACAGCGTGTTAGGGGACACACACACACACACACACACATAAGGAAAAAAAAAGTTCTGCCCTGGATACACAGCAGACATGAATAGAAATATATAAAAAATTACAGATATAGTTTTTGGTATAAATATAAGTAAACAAAACAAAACAAAACAAAAAAAGGTTTCAAGTAGACCCAGCGGCTTATCACCACCACACACACAGACATACAGACAAAAAGTGATGTAGACAAGCTTTCTTACAGAGTTTTTGTTTAGATAAGCTATGGTAGGCCCAGAAAATGTTTGTATTCTCTCCCACTTTCTTCCTCCCGCCGCCTCCACCCACCCACGCACCACTTCCGTACGCCATGGAGCGGGAGAGGGGGATGAGTTTATGGTTAGTGGGTCGCTGGGGTTCCTGGGGGATGAGGTTAGGTTTACTCTCCTCCCTACCTCCGTCTTCGGTTCCCTGTGTAAAATTTTCCCCCCTCCCCCGACCAGGCAGAGGGAAAGTCAATCAGTTAGTGTCAGTTAGTTAGTTGTTAGGGGCACAATAGAGTGTCTTGAAGCATTTAACAAGTCAGAGGTTTAAGGAAGCCTGGTCTGAGCACGTTTATTGTACTTTACCTCTCTCACTGCGATATGCAACACGTCACAGCGTTAGAAGTAACGAAACTCATATATACCCACAAGAAGGAGGAAAATTAGGCGTGATTAAAGGAAAAGAAGGTAATCAGATTCTTTTATAGCTATAGCGAATGAAAGGCAATGGTTAGTAATAAGGCAACTCACAGGACACAAAGACAATAGCGAGGGTGCTGTGTACATCTTGCTGTGTCTGGAATCATAGGCTTGCTGATAAAGGGACTCTGCTGACGTGACAGAGTAAGAGATGGCAGGGAAGAGCGTGGCAGGAGGTGGGTGAATTCCAAACTTATTCCGTGTGAAGTCAAGAGGGCAGGAAAGGCGAGTGGCGAGTGTGTCCCAAGGGAAAACGGGTGGCCAGGATCAAAGTGAGGTCACGTTTCCTACTTTTCCTCCTCCTTTTTGTCAATGTGTCACCTCCTTTGGTGTGAAGGGCGGACCCACAACGCCTCAGCCCCACCAGACGCACCACCACATACCCAATACCCGTCTAAATGTGCTGGTTCAGGTGTGTTCTCTTAAAAAAAAATAAGAACAAAGTGGGGGAAGCTGTTAGAGGCCGTTAGATCCACTCATAGCAGTCCACCTATCATCCTCATCCACAAACTTGTCCAATCTTCTGTTGCTGCAATCGTAAGCTTTATTGGTGATGGTCCTCCTCTGACTTATTTATGTAGAGTTTGGGAAGTAACGCTGTATTTCACTGGCTTTGTTTTTACGCGTGTTTATTTAGGCGATTCAAGTGTTTGGTTAGTTTTATGCTATGGGTGTTAATTAATTTATAGTATTTATTTCTGTCCCTCTCCCTCTTCTTTATCTTCTTTGTCCTTTACCTTTGTTCTTTTTTTTCTTTTTTTTCTTTTTTTTTCGATTGTAATTCATCTATTTAGTATTTTTCTCTTCTTTTTCTTCCTCCTCCTCCTCCTCCTCCTCCTCCTCCTCCCTGTCTCTCTCTTCCTCCCTCCCTGCCTATGGTGGTCCTACATAACGGTAACACCATGAATCACAACGAGAGTTACAAGGCAAGCACTTTTGTTTGACACTAACCTAAACACACACACTCTCTCTCTCTCTCTCTCTCTCTCTCTCTCTCTCTCTCTCTCTCTCTCTCTCTCTCTCTCAAAGACGACTATCACTGTTTCCAAGATAGTTTTCCCTTGTGATAAACTAGAAATCTTGCTAATCCATCACCAGAACCGTGAAAAAACACCCTTAGAAGCAGAGCACCTTTTGAGCCTTTGAAAATAGTGGTGAGACGGAAATGTAAGGGAAGTAGGGAGTTGAGAGTGTGGAAGTGAACAAACAGCACGTGGAAGAAAGGGAGAGATAGCCGTATTATCTGTAAACCTTCATTTGCTGATAAGTGGGTTGTGAATCTCTCTCTCTCTCTCTCTCTCTCTCTCTCTCTCTCTCTCTCTCTCTCTCTCTCTCTCTCTCTCTCTCTCTCTCTCTCTCTCTCGTTAAAGTTAATAACTCTTAAGTGTTTCCAGTTTAGTGTAAATGCTTGTGTGTAGTTACGCATTGATTGTTTTGTATGGTGAATAGTGTGTGCATACTTATCTTGATGGAGACAATTGTTGATGATGATGAAGATGGTAATAGAAGTAATCATTCCACAGGAGGAGATTAAGATGCAAGATGAAGCGCCTCCTAAAGAAGCAACAAGGAAACCGCAGGGAGTCCGTAGGAGAGCGGCCGCAACAACCCGATGGGGCCCCCGTCCCGCCTGATCGCGGCCCCCCTCCTCTCTACCCCTTCCCCTCGGCACCCTTGATCCCTGTGCCCTTCGCGTCCAGCCGCCCTGATGCACATTCCGCACTCATGCCACATTCTACAGCTCGTAGTGGTAGTGCAGCTGTGGATGTGGATGTGGATGTCCCCCCGTCAGCATTGAACCACTGCCATTCCGGGAGACCAGCAGGGCGGGGAGGCAGCGGCACCACAAGAGGGAAGGATTGTGGTAGTGGTGCTTGGGGGGAAACCACAAGGTGGGTAGACGCCTCTACAGCACCACGACTTCACCACCACAACCAGAAGCAATGGTGCTACCCCCTCTCCTCCCACTACCACGTCCCTCAGCAGCTGAGGCAGTGGCGACAGCAACAACAACAGCAGCAGCTGCAGCAGCGTGGAATACAGCCACTACTACAGCAACACCAGCAACGGTATGGACTACAGGTACAACAGCAACAGCATGGACTACAACCACTTCAGCACCTGCAACAACGTGGACTACAACCACTACAACACAAGCAACAGCTGCAGCAGTTTGAACCACAACCACTACAACACCAGCAGCAGCAGTATCTGCAGCAACAACAACAGCAGCAGCGTGGACCACAGCTACTACTACACCAGCAACAGCTGCAGCAGCATGGACCACAGCCACTGCTACACCATCACCACCAACAACAGCTGCAGCAGCGTGGACCACAGCCACTGCAACACCACCACCACCACCACCAACAACAACAACGGCTGCACCAGTATGGACTGCAGCCACGACAACGCCAGCAACCGCTGCAGCAGGATAGATCACAGCCACTACAATACCAGCAGCAGCAACAACAACAGCTGCTGCAGCAGCAGCGTGGACCACAGCCACTACAACAGCAGCAGCAGCAGCAGCAACAACGATGGCAGGAGTGGCAGATGCAACAGCAGCAACAGCACACACAACAGGAAATGGCACCACACCAGCAGGAGCGGTGGCAAGTTAACCATCAGGCAGTAGTAGAACAACAAACGGTGGTGTCAATTCAGCAGCAGCAGCAGCAGCAGCAGCAGCCAAGCCCTGGTGAGGTGCAGGAGGTGGTGAAATTTAGCCGATTTGAACAACAGGAATACCTTGCGCAGAATACCCTGCCAACAGAACAAGGACTAAAGCAGCCGGTGATGTCACCACCACCCCTCACACCTCTAGAGCAGGTGTTGGTATCACCACTCTCAGTATCACCAACATTCTTGCCAATGTCACCCTCTCAGCTTCCACCATCACCCCCTCCATCACGCCCTCTACCTTCATCACCACCTCCACCTCCATCACGCCCTCTACCTTCATCACCACCTCCACCTCCATCACCACCTCCAGTACCACCACTGCAAAAACGGATGCCCAAACTCCACTTACTTCCACAGCACATGCTCCCAAAGCACCTCAGAGGGTTGAATCTTACTTCACAGCAGTCTCCGTCATCCCACTTACCTCAGCACCAGGCAGCACCACCCCAGCATGTAGCACCATCGGCTAGATACTCACAACATCAGCACCAGGCAGCAACAGTTTTGTATGAGTCAGCACCTTGCCAGTGTTGCTCAGAGCTTCCTGTTTACCCAACACCCTCACAGGACACAACATCAGCATGTCCTCCTCAGCCCACTGCTCCACCTGCTGGGGTCATAGATTTGACACATCAGCCTTTTCAGTCAGCACGTGAGCCCAGCCAGTCAACACAGCTTGGGCCGTCAGCATCCCCAAAGAAGGCAAGAGCACCCAAGAGGAAGAGCTGGTTGTCATGGTCTCCATTGAAATGTGGCAAGACTAGTTTAGGCAAGTTTGAAAGGGTGCTCTTGAATGATGATGATTTTGTAGCATTTTCCTCCATTTCATCATCATCCTCCTCCACCAAAGCAGAGGAGGAGGATAAGGAAGTGGGTTGGAGAGAAGAGGATGTGGAGGATTTGAGGGTGGAGGATCGTACGGAAGCTAACAGTATCACTGTCACCAGTACTGTAGCTTCTTCCACTGTTGCAACCACTGCCATTGTCACCACTACTACTGCAATCCCTACCACTGTCATCACCACTGCAAACCCTGCTACTGCTACCATCTTTCCTGCTGCTCCTGCCACTGCTACCAACAATACTTTCTTTGCCACCGTCACCACCAGCACCACCACTGCTGCTGCTGCTGCTGCTGCTGCTGCTGCCCCCATCTCTGTGAACACCATTCCTACTGCACCTATCATAAACACCATTCCTCCCTCTCATTGCTCTAGTTCTCTCTATTCTGCTCATCTCCCTGGTTCCCATAATCCTTCCCCTCATCTCCCTACTTCCCTTCCTTCCCTATATCCTGCAGAGTCACAACAAGTGTTATTGGACACCACCAGCAAGTCTCCACCACCTGAGGAGACTGCCTCTGCCGCTGCCGGGCCTCAAGAAGTATCGTCTGCTGAGCCGGTGACGAATGCTGTGGTGAACTGGATGGCTTGTAGTAAGGTGTTGATGTCCAGGTCACAGATTGAGCATATACGTCGAGTGACAGTGTTGACACGTGAGCATAAGTTTCCTTGCCTCATGTGTAAGAGGTCAGCGAGGAGCCTGTCTCACCTTCTCATCAGCAAGCTGCACTGTGTCACGTGTGGAATCACCATTGACACATGTAAGAAATTCCGCACCTTCAGGTCCTTGTCAGGCTTTTGTTCTGGTAGGAAGCGATCTAAAGCGGCCCCAGGAATGCCTCATAAGCTGGCTTGGAAGGACGACCCTGTGGACTATCTGGCCTGTTACTCGTGGCATTCAGTGATGAAGGACTTGAACGGGGTGTGGTCCTCAGTAGTGACGCTGCATAAGATGGCCGAAATCTTGTCCTTATACAGTCCTCTGACATCCTTGGAGCCTTGGGCACCGGCACTACAGCGCTGCACCTACCACGTCAAGGAGATGTTAGAACATTACAATGAAATCTATTCCTCAGAGCCAGAAACACCGCAGGCTCCAGCCAAACCAAACTCAACCCCACAAAAGCCCACTACTGACCAACAACAACCTGCCAGCATCCCACAGGAGCTTCCCACAACCTCACAACAACCAAGTACATCCCAATGCAGCAGTACAGCCAAGTCTGGTCTATCTAATAAAAAGACATGTATATCAATAAATAGCAATGGAAGGGAACAGAAAAGAGGAAGTGAAAATAAGAGGATTGTTGTGGAAGATAAAGTGAAGCAGCAGGGAAGAGGAAGAAAGGAACCTGAAGACATGGATATGTGGTCTCCTCTAAGACAGAGGAGAGCTGAGATCCTGCAGGAACGAATTGCTTGTTTTGGTACTTCTGCAACTCCTCCCCCCCTGCCCCTTCCCCATGAGTACTCAGACAAAGAGGACAAAACAAGGGAGAAAAATAAACAAGACAACCAGGAAAATGTGTGCCAGAGGAAATACACAGAAAAATCAAAAGACACTCCTACTCCCCTACTTAGCAGTTCTCGCATCACACCTTGCACTGACCCTTCCATCCCTGCTCTGACCACTCCATTGAATACAATAACTAAAGGCAACAGTAACTGGGACCTTGACACCTGGCAGCCCCTAACAGTGCTACCACCGGCTCTACCATCACAATTCTCTTCTGGTCTTCTGCCTCGTGTCTTGTCACCTCCCCCCAGCATTTCCCCAAGCCAGGGTGACACAACCATTGTGGTCTCAAGTGAGGAGGAGCTGTTAGATGTGGCAGAAAAGAAAGAAGAGGAAGGAAATAGTAAGAGGGAGATGGTAATGACAACAGTAGATGACATCAGGAACACAAAGGAGATGGTGATGGAGGAGAAACAGAATGAGGAAAAGGATGAAGAACAAGTGCTGATGATTGATGAAGATAATGATGAAAATATAATGGAGGTATGGAGGAGGGAGAAGGAAATGGAGAAAGACGATACCACAGAGGAATGCACCGGAGAGATGGTGTTATCCGAAAGCTACACTATGACACAGCTGGAGGAGTTTGTACAGGTGGTGCCCTTGGTGGAAAATGGGGTGTGTGATTGAGAGGAGTGAACCATGGATGAGCTTTGCTGCATATGCCCCAACACACCAGACACAGTAGTGGTGACTTGACAATGCTGTTTCTGGTGCTTGGCAGTGCTCTTGTTTTGTGAGGCCAAAACTCATATTCTTAAACACTTGTATACTTCACCACCCCCGTCATTTCACAAGGCTTCATTTTCATGTACACAATTTTCCTTATTCATAAATGCTTGCGTTCTTCACCTCCTCCATTTCACAAGGCTTTATTTCAATGTACACGAGATTTTAATTCTTAAACACTCGGGTACTTCATCTCCATTTTGCGAGGCTTTATTTAAATGTACATAAGTTTTTTTTTCAAATGGCAGCATCACAAGATTTCTGCTATATTAACTAGAAAAAAACACTTGAAGTCATCTCTTCAGCCTTGGGAAATTGTGGGGAGTGAGCAAGTTGATTTGAATACGAGCCTTGGAAGCACATGTTTGCCACACTTGTGAATCTAGATTAGTGGTGACTCATGGTATTTATTCCTGGTGATGCAGTGGTATGTGTTGAACAAGGGTAATGTAAAGGAATTAGAACAAGTATACCTGCAGGTTTTAGTTGAAGGAATGTGGTTTTCACTTTAATTTGTGCATCCAAGTGAGATGTTCATGGAGGTAATGGTGACTTTGTTATGTCAGATGTGGTGATTGCATTCCCCATGTATTGTGAAATGATGGACTTGGTGTTTTGTGTGTGGTGTTGAGAGCTGGGGGAGAGAGGGAAATGTACACCTCAAGGTCAACAATAAGATGGATAAATGTATAATTTTTATCTTTTCTCCTTGTTTTTATATATTTTTTTCTTTTCTTGGATTTATTTATTGTTTATTTTAAGTATGTCATTTATTTATAGTTCTCTTACTCCATCTGTGTCCTTGATTTGTATCTCTCTCTCTCTCTCTCTCTCTCTCTCTCTCTCTCTCTCTCTCTCTCTCTCTCTCTCTCTCTCTCTCACACCAGTTCATTCCACTTGTTATGTTTTGGTGAAGTCTTGTGATATTATGACACAGGTGACAGTGGACTGGTGTATTAATGAGACAGGAGACCAACCCTACTTACTTTGCCATTTGTCAGTCACTCAGGTATATTAATGTGGTACTGGATCTCAAATGCTGTGCCCCCCCTTCATGACATACCTCATTATGTACCTGTTCTATTATAAGGATCCTGGTTTTCCTCATCATTATTTTTACCTTTTGTGTATTCAAGTCAGATGTTTTAGTTTGACAGGAGATATTATTAGTTGCTGGTTCCTTATTTTGTGTGCTTGTTCTGTATAGGAGTTTGAACAAGAGTACCTGAAGAATTTTGTTTAAGCAATGTGGTTTTCACTTTGATTTGGGCATCAAAGTGAGGTGCTTCTGTATGGAAGATGAGGTTTTTTCTTGATTTCATCGTACCTGAGACTTGATTATTGGCCAAATTTTCAATGCAGGTCAACAGTTACTGCCTATGTATATTTTTATTATTTTTTTTCTTGTCTTGGGTTCTCATAGGTTTGGTTTGCTTTCATGTTATCTTGCAGTGGTGGAGAGAGGTTCGTCTGGCCACGCTGCTCTTAACTTGAGAACCACTTGGAATTTCAGTCAAGGTTAACTGTCACTGCCGATGCTCCCTCAATCAGTATTTGACAAACAGCGTGAGGAAGGACTGCTGAAGTTCAGTATATTTTATTTAATTTTACATTTAGTTTCAGGTCTGTTGGTATGTTATTGTTATCGGCAGTGTATTTTTATAAGAGGTTTTTTTTTTTTGTAATTTTTGTACTGAATATTTTGTAAAAGTTTGAGGAGTAAATATTTGATATATATACCAATAATGTTTTATGTATTCATGTGTGTGTGTGTGTGTGTGTGTGATATTCTTTGGTATTAGTAAGGTGTAAAGAAGACCAAAAAGTAATAGCATTGTATTATAAACTACATGAATGAAAACTATCTACAAAGACATGCGGAGCTCAGAGACCAACACACTCGTCACCTTCACTCTCCCTCATGATCCCTGATAAACACCCAGTCTGACTCAACACACACACACACACACACACCACCTCAGCTGTGAAGACCCTTGTCCCTGAGCGAGAAAGAAGCCTGCCTCAGCCAACCACGTGATACTACTAAGCAAAACAAGAGGCTGCTCTCTCTCTCTCTCTCTCTCTCTCTCTCTCTCTCTCTCTCTCTCTCTCTCTCTCTCTCTCTCAATCATATACATAAATAATAATGCAAGGACGAAGGGTACAAATGCTCGTTAACAACTAACAATGCATCTGCTCTTAGTTTGATGTTTGTCCTCCCAATATGATCCTGCTGGCTGGCTGTTCATGATGTCCGGGAGGGGAAGGAGAGCGGAGATATCAAGTGTCACTCTCAAACACCTGTGCTTCACTTCACTTCCACCATTGCAAAAGCCACTAATTAAATGTACACGAGTTTCTAACTAATAGTCTTGTCGAGAGAGCAAAGCGTTTTCAAAGATGTTTTTACAGGTCTAGAGGCAGACTGACAAGATTTCTATACTAACAACAGGAGGAATAGTTGAAAACCCCGTTAATCATTTCTGTGGCCTTGAAAAATACCCGTGATGAGAGAGAGCAAGGTGTTTCCTGTGCCTTGCTTCCTCCCTTGACGCGTGAGTGGGTGATGTAGGTGAACTGTATGTGGATCAGTGATGAACTGTATGTGGATCAGTGGTGAACTGTATGTGGATCAGTGGATGGGCAGGTTCCTCTTCCCCAACGCTAATCAAGTAGGAAGGGACGAAGAGTGACCAGAAGGATAGATAAGGGAGGGAGGAAGAAGGGAAACCGCCGCTGGACCTTTCCACCTATGTGTTAAGACGATAACTGGTCCTGTGGAGACGTGACAACGCAGCTCATGAAAAAATCCCGTACTCAGCTGGCGCCTCAATGTTCTTCACCGATGACAACGACTATAGTGGTGCGTTGCTGTGTGAATGTGAGTAGTGCGGCGATCATGTTAAGTTTACAGGTCAAGTATTGCCATGATGTGCGACTTCCTGAACCTGCTTGCCCCCCATCCCACCCCCTCTCTCATTCGATTTGAGATTAGAACCAAGTAAGTGACGTGTGTGTGTGTGTGTGTGTGTGTGTGTGTGTGTGTTTGGGTTTATTCACTGCTCCTCCTCCTCCTTTTATCATTTCCTCTTGGTTGTTGGCTATTTATAAACCAGCCTGCCTTGTGTCACTGATCCTCTCCTGTCATATATAACCTCTATTACTCCCTCAAAATATAAGAAATAAATAAGTATCTTTATGAGTAAATTTGTCTTTAGTTTTGGTTACGATTAGATGATGTTACTGACATTAGGAAAGATTTGTAAAGGTCAGAAGATTAATGGCCAGAGTCTTCACTATTCTGATCCTCACATAAATTCCTGAAGCTGTAGGAAATAGTAAGAATAGATATGAAAATGTATCATAATGTTGAAGTGGTTTAAAGCTCCCTTATAACTTAACATACTGACCTAATTTGCTGGCGTCATTCTATCTGATGAGGTTGACGACCGATTCCTTCCTATCTGTTAACTTGTATTCCTTTGTACTACAGTCTTTTAGCCGATCTGCGTGTTTTTGTCGATAAACTTAAGCTACAGATGATATAACCTCGCATTATACTACAGATGTTACAACCTTGCATCATACTGTTGCCTCAGAATATCAAATTTAATGTGTGTGTGTGTGTGTGTGTGTGTGTGTGTGTGTTGGCAGTTCATATCATCACCCGTCCCGCGTTCCAAAGTGTTTATACAACATTTTGGGAATCAACACATGAAAAAACAGGTTACATAATGTTATCTGCTTAATATTACAACACACACACACATGCTGATCATCCCATGGTGAACTGTTGCAATCTCCATGCCCCACCACACACCCCACACAACTATTTATTCTCTTACAATCAATGAGGACGGCTTTCATCCTGGCCAGCCATCACCACCTTGTAAATCATAACCCCACGAACCTGTAAACACCAATAAATGACACCAATACACACCAGGATGCCACGAAACGCTATCAAACCGCACACAACACAACACATCACAACACATCACAACACACCTCGACGTATCTTATCGAAACCAAGGAAGGCACTTAAGATGTGATACACTTGTATGTATCAAAGCTCATATGATAACAACCCAGCAAACTCCGTCCTTTCAGCAAGCTACGATAGAGTTAAAGATGACAGTATCACGTTCTGTTCCCAAAGATCGCGGAGAGGAAGGAAGAGGCAGGAAGGAAGAGGCATGAAGAGGAAAGGAAGTCGCGGTTGCCATGTCTTGCTTACTTAATTCATCTAGTCATAATGAAGCCTTTCTTTACTGCGGCAGTGGTGACTCGAGTGGTGAGGCGGTGATGTAATGAAGGACAAGTGTGAAAATGCAGAGTTGGCAGTCTGGGGAAAGCTTGTTGTGTCTGCCCCATTTCATCTGCTACACTTTTTCATGGTGTGTGTGTGTGTGTGTGTGTGTGTGTTTAATAGAGGGGATAACGTTACAGGAGTATGATGGGAAGTGTCTCTACAATGTACCACTAGACATGGCAACCTTTCACTGTTTTGGCCTGAATCCAACACACACACACACACACACAGTTGATGGTGCAGACGCTGGGGGCGGCTCGGCGCAGTGCACTGAGTGCAGGGTGGCTTCAGTATGCTTACGGACAAGAAGGGAGGAGGATCGCTCTGCTTATTTTTCCCGTCCTTGTGTTTCACAATTCATTTAATAAGCAAGAGTTTGCCTTTAATCTTGGGCAGTGAGGGTCAGAAACAAATAGCCGTTGACACGATACTTTCCTTTTTTAGGAGTCTTGCATAAACACACCATTAACTGCCCAATTGTTGTTAGCTTGCATCGTCTACAAGTTACGTCTTTATTTATTGATTGATTTTCACGGTTCTAGTGACAGATAAGCAAGATTCCTGCATTTTCAACAAAGGAAACGCGCTAGAGAACCAGGCTAATCATCTCTGTGTCCCTGGGGAAATTGATAGGGTTAGAGTACATAGCGAAGGTCTTTACAAGTTTTACCAAGTGGCGTGGTCGTGAAAGATAGTCAAGAAAGGACGCTGGGTACACATTTCATTGCTGTCTATCACCTAAATAATGACAAATACAGGCGTGTTATTTAATATATATCACATTGACCTTTAGTTTAGATCCGTGCAGTGGTAAATTCGTGAATAGTTGATGCGTAAGTAACTGTAAAAACCAGGAAAACTAATTGAAGATAGGAAGATGTTGGTATGTAGGTGGCGCTGGTGTCGTGTTGAGCTAAGGAGAGAATCTTTGTGTTGAGCGCAGAGCAGAGGTACCAACTCATGTGCATCGCTTCCCCCTCCTCGCTTCTGTCCATCCATCGTGTTTACTAGAGAGAGAGAGAGAGAGAGAGAGAGAGAGAGAGAGAGAGAGAGAGAGAGAGAGAGAGAATTTCACAAGCACACCTCTATGAAAAAAAAAAAATATATATATATATCTTGACACTTCAATAGTGGAATTTTTTGTTTCTTCATCTGATCTTTTTATACATTTACTTTCTAGCAGAGAAAAGGACGAAACAAGGATGTGTTGGCAAGACGCAGTATGCTGACCTTGAGAGAGAGAGAGAGAGAGAGAGAGAGAGGGGGGGGGCATGAGAACACACACACACACACACACACACACACACACACACACACACAAAATAGATATAGAGTGTCTCAACGTTACATGTTGAGTAGTGTCTGTGTAAATCTTGCCTGGTGCGTTATTATAGGCGCGAGATTAGGGATTGGAGGCTGCTACACTGTCCCCTCAGAGTCCCGGTTGATTGGTCCACACTCTGGCCAATCCCAGCTAGATCAGCCACCTGGCATCCTCTGAGCCACCAGGACTCACAGGCAGTAGTAGTAGTAGTAGCCTCTGCAGCGTTCATTACATTACAAACACTATCATTACAAACACTATCTTCACTATCATTACAAACACTATCTTCACTATCTGCTCCCTACACTCTCCCGTTGCAATAATAATAATAATAATAATAATAATAATAATAATAATAATAATAATAATAATAAGCCTTGCAGCCACATACTCCTGACCACCACCACTGGCTGCTGATGACTGTTGTTTCTTTCCCAGTGTGGGGGGGAAGGCTGCTGCTTCGCTCTGCCGCCCTTGCCTGGGAAGGGAGCTGCCTATGATGCCCCACGCCTGAAAAGTTTTGGGATTTTTTTTTCTTTCCGCTGACAAGCAAGGGGGATGAGGTGTGTGACGTGTGTGAGGTCACAGCCTTACCCGAAGGTCGCTTAGCTTGCACTGAGAGGATAGATAACTGCTGGTAGTTGCGTGTTACCTCGTGATCATCAGACCTTGGTAAATGTACACACACACACACACACACACACACACACACACACACACACACAGCAGGCAGAGGCAACACGATGGGGAGAGGAAGAACCTCATCTCTCCGGCAGTTAGACATGGTTAGTGCACACGTTGGCTGACGTCTGGTTACATTGACCCCAGTTAGGTTGAAATTGATCAAATAAAGAAATACAGTCTTGTGAAAAAATATCGCTTTAATATCTACAGTTTTTATCATGCAATCAGTCAATCAATCAATCAATTAGTCATTATCTTGCGACAAACAAACACTGATATTGTACGACAACATACAAAGCAGCAACAACGAGAGAGAGAGAGAGAGAGAGAGAGAGAGAGAGAGAGAGAGAGAGAGAGAGAGAGAGAGAGAGTAAACTGCATTGAAAGCATGTTGCCTTGGCTCTTGGTGACATTTAGGAGTTATTGACATAGTGTACAGGAATGACGTCACGGAGACCAACACATGCCTCACCACTGTCTTCAAACATTTACAGGGAATCCTTAAGAACAAATTTAATGGACCAGTGACTATTTGCTTGCGTCGTTGTCTAACCCTCTCCCTCTCTCTTTATTTATTTATATATTTTCTGTATGGATCCATTAATCATATCTTCCTTCATAAATACTGTTTGAAAATCACCAATTATATTAAGGAATTGGAGAAAATGACGGAGAAGACCTGTGAGTGATTATGGCAGGATAGAAATGTTGGCTATTAGATAAACTGGAATCTATACAGACACACACTATCGTGGTAATGAGTGTAGCTCTGTTTTTAGTGATAGATAGGCCAGACTTCTACATCATTACATTATTAGCAGAAGAAACACTATTGGGAACCCAGCCAATCGTCTCTGTGACCTTTGAAAATATGAGAAGTGAATGAGATAACGAAGCGCTTCTGAATCGCAGCTCATAAACTCGCGAAGTGAAGCCGAAAATCCAGTATCCTCGGAGCCCAACCACTCACACGCTCATCCGTCACTACTGCTGCTACTACTTCGTCCTCGTCCTCGTCCTCCACCTCCTCCTCCTTCAGCAGATAGGGTAAGTGTGGCAGTCCTTGGTAGCGCGATTAGGAACATGTTTTCAGCTGCTCAGCCTTCCCTGGTCAGTTCTACATATGTTGAAAGAGCAGCGTTTACTTGATTAGGATGGTTGCTTTCTTCTCCCCCCCCTCCCTTCAGTGCTGCAAGATTGTGCCTCTCTTGGTGTGGTGAGGGAGTGTAGGAAGGAGTCATGGTTTGGCTGGTTAATTAGTTGAAATGCCCGTATTAGTCTGGTCACTTGCATTCCCCTTTCTCCTTTCCATTTCTTTCTCTCTTTTATTCTTACATTTTCTTTCTTCATTTTCATGTTTATTCAAGCAGCAGCAGTCTACAGGTTAGTTAGTGTGGACGTATTAACAATTCTACACGACACTAACCACTCCACCTTCCCATTACGTCTGTTATCATGAATCACTTCCCCTTTTCCCACACACTCCTAATGGAACAAACAAGTACATCTTAAACTTGAGCCGTGATGACCCTGGATGTGATAAGTTAGATTGTCTGAAGTTAGAAGTAGAAACGATAAACAAAAGTATTAAGAGACTACAGTGTTCTGAAATGCTTCCATGCCACATCACCATAACATTTAAAAGGCTCTTGTTGAAATTACACGTGTTTCTAAGGGTGCATGCGTGCGTACTTGCGTGCGCGCGCGCGCGCGCGTGTGTGTGTTTGTGTGTGTGTGTGTGGGTGTGGGTGTGGGTGGGTGGGTAGGTGCGTGTGTGTGTGTGTGGTTCAAAAACAGATTAACAAGATAAATTTCCTTATCAATCGGAGAAACACTCATGAGAAACGGGTTAACGATCTCTGTGGCTTTTGAAAATAGTTGTGGTGAAAGAGCAAAAGGCTTCAGTTTACAAGCACAGTAGCTACAGTGATTGCAATATTTCTTTTCCTCTCTTGCACTAAGGTTTTGTTGCGTCATCGCCTTCCAGCGCTCTCATGCAGACGTGAAGAGAAAGTGGTGACGTATACTAATTTAAGACAAAGAACACTAAGATAATTACTAAGATATTGCAACTGCCTTTTTTCTATTACTATTTTCACATTCCTTACAACAACAACAATAACTTCTACTACTACTTTTCTTTCTTCTAGCTCTCCATACAACAACAGCAGATGTTAGTTTGGCTGTGATGACAAACTGGATCGAACAGAAGCCATAGGATAGTTTGCCAATGATTGGAGAGACGGGACGCTCTACCACCGACAAAACCGTAGCCTGGAGATACATATGCGTCTATAGGACCCGTATTCTTCAACACTCTACTCTCTCACCAAAAGAATTGTTCAAGATCAGAGACGACTAGCCGGATTTTCAAGTTTTTCCTATGATAAACTAGAAATATTGCCCATCCATCACCAAAACCATAAAAATACCCTAAAAACATGACTATCTTCAACTAGAGCCTTCGGAAAATAGTGAGGGTGAGAGAACAAAGTGTTGAAGAATGCAGGCATGAAATGAGCAATTGATATACTTATTACTACACCCACCACCACAACCACCATGTAATCCTTTCATTGGTGTCCGGTCTGGTGTGTAGTGGAGGTCGGTCAGGGCCGCCACCTCTTCCTCCTCCTCCTCGTCCGTGATCAATACAAAAGGTCTCCTCGGCTCCTTCTCATTTATTCACGGTTTTACTTTAACTTTGGAAACTATGTAAAATTGTAGTGCTGTGCGAATGTCACCTGTTTACTTCCACCACCACTATCACCATCGCAGACTTCATACTACTACTACTACTACTACTACTACTACTACTACTACTATCACATATGTCAAGTCCAACAGTTGATATAAATAGTATTAATCTATTACTCTATACGTATTAGATATTCTTCATTGTGATCTTAACATTCTTAGTTTAGACTAATTTGGTTACCTATTATGAATTTATTTTATTGATGTCTCTATTCCTTTTCTTATTTATTCATTGCGTCATATGTTCCTCTACCATTTAATCAGAGCGATATTCTGGATTGGGTCTATAAGTTTTGAGGGATTTATTCCTTTTGGGTCGAGAAATTCCATTATGGAGAAAGCACATGACGATTTTTTCCTACTATTGATGTGTTCTGTGTGTGATCCCTCTGTGACGTAAATGTGTGTGTGTGTGTGTGTGTGTGTGTGTGTGTGCACGCGCGCGTCTGTGTGAATGAGTTTACCTTGTCCAACTGTTCAGAGTGTGTTGTCCTCTTTAAGTTTCAGGATAGATGTTAGATCAATACACACAATAATAGTCTACACACTCTTACGACACGAAAAAAATACTCAGAGATATCGAAAGTGAAAAGAAAAAAAGAAAAACTGAAGTAGAGTTAATAAGAGAAGAGATTTTTTCATAAGTGAATGATCTAGAAAAAAATATATATATCAACCAGAACATTACAACTAAATCTTAAAGAAACAAATGAGAATGGAAGAGGTTTCTAGAAATAAACGAACAGGGAAGCATGACGAAGTGGCAAATAAAGGAACAAAGTATTAAAACAAAACAAGAAAACAATGAACGATTGTTTATCAAGAATGCACGATATATTCTCTATATTCTGTGAATGTATTTCGTACATGGTCAGTCAAGCTTTTTATTATGCCTAGTGTAAGAGAAACACTAACCCCGGGTGGAGTGCTTATAAATCCTCTCTCTCTCTCTCTCTCTCTGGCTGGCTGGCTGGCTGGCTGGTTGGTTGACTGACTGACTGACTGACTCCCGCTTCCCCCCCCCCCCTCTCTCTCAAATTATGTTAAATAGAAAATGTTCAATATATATATGCGGTTTTTTTATGTTTTTATTTTTAGGTTTTGAGTGTCATTCAATCGTGGCAGGGTGCTGTAGGTCATACAAACATCATTTTAGCATATCCCACATTACTGGAAGTGCGACATTTTATTTATTTATTTTTTCCCAGAGTCATGCAGTACAATATAAATGTATTCACTGGTATTGTCTTGGAGTGAAATTTGAAGCTGGTGATTTGCTGCGAGCGTTGCACCTTTGATCCTTCCTCCTCTTTGTCCAGCCATACAGCGTTTCACGTAGTCTTATTTCATTTGCGTCAATTATAACCATGCTAACTAATAATGTGTAATGTCTATCGCTAAATCACCTGTCCATCAATATTTGTATCATTACAGGACATTGCAATATCTCAAAACCTGTGTGGTGGTGGTGGTGGTGTCTTGCATCCTAATAGAAACCTAGTTGTGGTAATGACAATATAGACAACAGAAATCGGAAGTAATATATAAACCATGAGCAGCCACTGTTTGTTTCATCACCATCTTAGCATTGTAATACACCATGAAGCAAGACAAACCTTTCGTTGTATGTAAGAGTGTAGTGTTGCCAACTGGAGGTCACAGTGGTTTGTAGCTTCAAGAAAAAAAAAAAAGAAAAAAAAATGTTTTGGAGACGACTCACATTTCTTTCAACACTTACGTCACTTCCTTATGAACGAGACAGTTCTGCCAAACTCCATTGCGGTTTGTTGATTTGATGGTGCAATGACACATCTTTTTCCGTCTGTTTGTCACCAATGATTAACGGATGCGAACCTTCGGTCAAGATTCCCAGGCTAGTAGACGAGTTTCTAACTGCAAATCTCGAGTGAAACATTATTGGAGATGCTTTCGTAGTTTTTACGGGCAAATTAGGGGCCAGCACATGTTTATTGTTAGCCAACTCAGTGATATGTACTGTTCCAGGTAATACCCTACCCAGTAGTGTGGACAAGTCTCCTTGCTTCCTGTGGCTGCTATCTTACTTGCTCCCACTGTTTGTGTTCACCTCCATCATCTTCATTGCTAAATTGTAACTATATACTAGTGTGTTTCCTCCTTCTAAAATCTCCGTTGTTTAAATGTAGTAATACCTCCACCGTTTTGTTATATTATTCCTGCTTTCCCATAAAAAAAAAAAAAACCATTTCCTTTGTAAGAATATTAGAATCACTGAATCAGCGTAATTGCATTGCTTGCACATGAAAAATTCTTGAATAAGCAGGAGCCTTTGCCCATAAAGTGACATATTTCTTTGTTGACTATAGTACAGCCTTACTGCAGCATTGAATAAATAAAAGATAAAAATCAAATAAAAAAAACTGGTTAGTTGTGATGTCTTCCTAAGTATAATTTATTCTGGTATAACTCAGAGAACAGCTGTTGTGACAATAGGGAAATGATAGAATGCTTACAAAAAGAGTACAAAAATTTATTCCTATACAACGAAGATGTCAGTAGGTCTGGGCACTCACTCCTTTAGTAGTTTGAGTGACCAAGCTATTAATTTACTTAGCAAAGAAGTCTCTTGGCTGAATTCTTCGAGGTTTAGGGTGATTGGTTTTCTTTGTTTCTTTAATGGCATTACCACTCGTAGTATCTGTGACAATTTGAAGGCCACCCGGTAAGTCAGGGACAATAAAGATGCGAAGATTACATTCCGAACAAGACACCGTAATGAGTAATGTCTTAACGTTGACAGTACAAAGTTCCGAGGGAAGGAGAGTGTAACACATGGGACACTCCTCTATCACCTCCTGCACCATGAGATAATACCCGTCTTCAGGTAGTGCCACGTCTGCCATCACTAGATCAGATTCATACTCCTCATTCACTTTCTCTTCTGGTAGGCTCGGTTGCCGCCGCTTCCTGTGTGGTGTTAATCTTTGGCTCTTCATTTTCTTGTAGTGGCTCACCTTGCGCCGCTTTTTAGGTTTGCCTGGAACTTTAATTTGATCCTTCGTGACATCCAAGTTCAAATGTTTCTCCACTTGCACATATTCCACTGCCTGTTCAAGGTGCTCCAAGTCGTAAGTCTGTGGCAGCAGGAGGCCATCTTCCACATTACTCTCTTCTTGGGACTTGTGCTGCACTATGACTGGGGTTGGGATCCTCTCTGGTGCCATTCTTGAGCTTCTATCCCACTCATATTCAATTGATGAAGCTGGAGTGCCATTTCCGCGGTCTTCAACACCAAGATTTCCGTTTGTATTAAAGGGATCCTTTGGGATCACTGTATTCTTTGCAAGTTCTGGCAGTACTCCTGTGCGGAACTTGAGCAAACGACTCTTACATTGCCTGATAGCAGTGCACCAGGGCTCCTCTAACTGCACATTTATCAACTGATTCACATAGTACTGCAATGACCGCAACTTGCTGGGCAATGCCACAGAGCTGCCCACATCATTGTTGGCACCACCAGAAAGACGAGGCAGCAAATATTCATAAGGATCTTCACTAAACGAAAAACTGTGTTTACAGGAGCCTGTTTTCTTACTAGACCCTACCGTAAACTTAGCAAAAGTATGACAATCTGTACAGACCAAATCACACAGGTCACATTGCACTGCCCCGAAAAAAAGGTGACGATGAAAGTAATGTTCCTTGGTGGTGGTCTGACACACATGGCATTGTAACACCTTGGACACACAGCCCAAGTTTATATTGGTTCTAGGAGGCCAGGTTTGTTCTTCAATAACATCCTTTAGTGGCGCAGACTGCATCCTAGGTTGTGACTGTGGACTGGGTTCTTTGCTGCAGTTGGTGGATAGCCACACTCCATCATTATGGTGAACAACGAGAGGCAAAGTTGGCTTGGTGAAGCTGGCATGCCAGTCAGCCTTGGGCCGCGAGAGGTAGAGGCAGGACCTGGGACTGCCAGAAGGTGAGCCCAGAGGCGAACTCTGGTACAGTGTCGATGTGGCCATTGGCGCTTCTGTTCTGTAAGAAGAAAAGACCATGAGGCGGGTTTTTGTCACTAAATCTCTCCCAACTGTATGTCACAAACGCAAATGCAGAAGCACTAGACTAAACAAAAAACTGTATCCTCACAAGACTTAAATCTGTCGAATAACCGTCTCACTGCAGTTGAAGTGCAGAGAAAGGCCTGGCAAGCTGACGCAAAGAGCTGACGTCAAGGCTGGTAGAGGAGCGGCACCCTCAGCCCACGCACTCCTCTCCGTCATTGATCCCATCCCGTCTCCCCCTCCGCCCCGCCCTGCCCCGCCCAGCCCCACCTCCGTCTCCCGGATACTCTATATTTATTTATGATCTGTTGCTTAGTTTAGAGAGCATATATCCTTCACTTCTCATAATTGCTCTCTCTGATAAGTTTTAAACACACGTACAAAGAAAAGTTCACCTCTTTCATTCTCATCCTCCACCCAGTCTAGACTAGACTGATGGATGGATAATGGACGTCATGTCAGTGTCCTGCACACTATAAAATGGAATCTTCCTCCCTGTGTCTCTCACTGCACTGCTAAATCTTGGGATACTGTGTAGGTCACGTGCCCTTTGGAGTAATTTCATTTGTCTACTTTTATTTGATGTCTAACAATCACAAATTACATTTTTTTCTCTAATCAACACAATTGAAGGTGTAATGCAGGGTCTGTTAGCCATTTTCCATAACCTGTAAAGGAGAGCTCACCCTTGTGTGTGTGTGTGTGTGTGTATTATATATATATATATATATATATATATATATATATATATATATATATATATATATATATATATATATATATATATATATAAGTAAAATTCCCTAAACTTTTTTGGAAAAGAATCCCTAGAATAATGTTCTTTGCATGTACAATCATTGAGGCATTCTGATTGAATGAAACCTAAGGAATGTAACTCCTAACTTACACCAATCTACTGAAAGTTTAAGCAAATACTATTGATAAGGTATCTAATATCAATAGATGAGTAAATTAATGCATTTGACATTATCAGTTAATACTGACAAACATACCATATATCTATAAAAACATGGCGACTCACAGTGACCGTCTAGGGAATAATTAGCGAAAACCGTAATTCTTATTTACCTACCTATAAAACACGTGTAATGATTACACCATCAATTATAGTATGCGCTTTTACTCCAAACTTCGCTGGCCTTTATAACTCTCCCCATTATCATAATCTTTAAAGTTTACTTACCTGAGAGAGGGGCCCAGGGTAAACGTTATTTACAAGCATTAATACTAAATGAGTAATTTGCGACCATAAGTGCTGTCTTAGACAAAATGTCTACTCTTTATTGGTACACTTCTTTTTCTTGTCTGTTAGACTGACAGCTTTCTCCAGTAAAACTCAGTGCTCTTAGTTTTTTTTTTTTTTTTTTTCTGAGCGAATCATTAATGTAGAGAAGACTACGCATCCACGGTGCTGATGCAAGGCTGTGGTGATACCACAACAACTGCAATACACTGCTACATCACCGCCACTATCATTCACCAAAGCTACACACACACACCCACCAAGCGTCCAACAAACTTACGCCACACTTTCTTTGCCCATTACAACATGAACTTGACATGTCAATTCTCACACATATGAAGATAACGCTATCCATCAACATATTCTCCATTTGTTTACCATTCACAAAGCAAAATTTGCATGGAAAAAATAACGCATCTTTCATTATACTCCACTCCCACTCAAAGTTACTTAAGAATTGCAGGGCAGAGGACACAGTAAGAAGCTTTAATTTGTACAGCTGTTGAACATCCCCATACTCTTTGCATAACAATGTCATACAATTGTCGTCAATGTACAATCACATTTATCTAGTCACCTCCTCATGGTTTAATTTCCTTCCTTCACCACTTCAAGGCTGGTCACATTAATGAATTTCCTCACATTTCCACCCGTAATGGGCCTTCAGTCAGGTCTTCACTTCTGCAACACCACCACTGGATTCTTGACACAGGTGGGTTGCGCTTGCCGCCTGTTATGTCAGCAGGGCCTGCACAACTACACCCACTCTGGTAGTTGAACGCCACCACCACACGTGAAGCTCTCAGAAGCACCTGCCAGTGTTTTTCGGATAAAAGTTCGAGCTGTTTCACTTACAGATGCGCGTCTGCGCATACTGTGCTGCGCACAAACTAACCATTACATCACATTGTTCTCTGCGCAGCCCGATTGCTCACCTCCCACCGTTCTCGTGCACGTCCCATTTGCTCAACACGTGATCATCTTCACTGTAGTTAATACATTGGGTTCAGGTGGAAAACTTACCTTTAGCTGTTCACGGTTCGGTCCAAGATGCCTTCCGAAAATCTTTCATAAATGAAGCGATACAGAACGAAAATAGAACTCAGATCTTGGACAGCGGAACGATACAACCACCTCCCAGCATCTGTTGGTTACTAACCGCGCGGGCCGCCGCATGGCCTTTATATACTCCTCGCTCCAGCCTCCCCGCCCCCTCCCACCAGTCATACTTTCCCACGCCTCGCTTCCCTTCCTCCACATTGGACCAATGAGCTTTCTCCTTTCAAATAGCTAAGGCTACAGCTCTGGCAGCACTCCCAAGCCAAGCCACCTTTGTGTTTAGTGCGCATGTCTGACAGAGTTCCCTGGCCCCGGCCCCCAGGCCCCGCCCCATCCCCTCGTGCCGCCCACTGCCTGCTGCACAACACAGACAGACAAACCACACCCGGCGCCTGTCAGCCCACCGATGCCTGGGAAAACGTGGAATGCACAGCTAATACTGACAGTGTTGATGAGAGAGAGAGAGAGAGAGAGAGAGAGAGAGAGAGAGAGTCTTTCCGATCTTTCCCATTCCTTTCTTGTTTCTTCCCCTCTCAGCTTGAGTGGGAACGTGAGTTTTCCCGGAGGACGTCTGACATCTGTTTTTGTGTTTTGGGTGTATGTACAAGGGTCATGCCGTCGCTGCCTTCTCACCCTTTCCTTATCTCGTATTCGGTGCAACATTACCAAGTTCACCATGTATTTACCAAGCCTGTGTCCTGTCAACATCTCACCTCTTCAATTCATGCACTTGTCTTTTTGAGTTACTAATATTGTATCCTGCAGGAACATCGATCAATGAAACCCCTGCAGTGTTCCTTTAGGGACTCTCCTTACACAACCTCATCCTACTACCTCTGCCCAGACAACACGCAGTCATTCCCTCTCATTTGTTGTTCAAGACGTTAGGATGAAGTATGTGCTTTCTTTTATTCCCGGCTTATTCTCTGCATAAATATCCCAATGATGATGAACATACGAGTGTTAAGCTTATGGTCTTGTTACCTCATTTCATCAGTTTATCTTTCACTGGAGCTTGCAAACATACGAAGGTTTAAATCACTGTTGTTATTTGGCAGTTTCCTTAGTCCTTTATTCATCAAACATTGCTGATATGTGGAAATTGTTTCTCTGCTGTTGTTTGATTTATTTTTCCTCTCTCTCCATAATCTTTGATTGTTTACAAGCCGCACTGCCCTCAGCCCAATGCCCGTATTCCTAAACGCCTTGCTCTCTCACCATCACTATTTTCCAGAGGATTTGGTTAAAGATAGTCGTATTTTTAAGGGTATTTTATGTTTTTAGTAATGGATTGGCAATATTTCTAGTTTGTTATAGGGAGAAACTGTTCTGAAAACACGGGCAGTAGTCTCCGTGATTTTGGAAAATTGTTATGGTGAGAAAGCAAAGCTTTAAGAAAACAAAGTGTGGCTCATTGAGGTGTTTGCCATCGTGGTAGGAGGAGGAGGAGGACGGCAGGAAGGCTTTCATATTATCACTTACAGCTCTCGCAGTGTTTCCACTCCTCGTTCTCTTTCATTGTAAGTTGTAACAAGGAGATGAGTCAATTTGAAAGTTTGACTTGTAAAACTATAAAGACTGATGATAAATTATAATCTTTTCAAACTTTTGATACTTGAACCTGTTGGTAAATTGGACACTGAATTGTCAAGACATATTTTGTTTACAACTCTGCCTATATGTCCAAGTATAGTACATTAAACAATCCATAAAATTAAAGACAATGAAATACGTGGTCACTACATACACAGTTTCACAGGAAAGATTCCCTCACTACATTAAAAGGAATGAAAACCACAGTATACAGAACACATATTATGAATCCCAAGGGTCATATTAACAAAGGTTCCTAAAGTTTGTCTTGTACTTATCATTCTTTTAAGATATCTTAAATCTGACTTATAAGACCATTAGAGTTATGAAATAATGACAGTTTATTGAAGTTCTGTAAAAATAAATGTGAAAAATTATATTTCTTGACTCCGCGACTTTTGTAAAAGCTATTGAAGTGGCTCTCCATCAAAATTAGCGCCATGTTTGTGTTTGGTTACACTCAATAACTTCCTCTCTCTGCGTCAGGAAATGCACGTACCAGTTGTACCGTCACCACAGCTACACGTGCTGGTAGGACATGGTGGTGGTGGTGGTGGCGACGGGGCAGCGTTACCATGGATACGCTCTCCGCTCACCGCCCCGACCAAAGGCCTTGAAACAGAGGAATGAATATTCGAACCCGATAGTCTCTACCGTCTTTTCCCGCCAAATCTTGGGTATGGGTATAGGCTGCACTCTTCCCTTATCTCTTGCCACCCTCGTTATAGAGAAACACCTGTAATGCCTTGACTTTAGTGTGCTATATTCTCGTTGATGGACTGCGGTAAAGAGGAAATGTATCGAAATTCCCTTTTATTTATGAGTTTGTCTTCCATGCATTCCATTTGTTGCACATGTATTTATTTGGCTGATCTTCTTTTACAGGGGAACACCGACTGGGGGCCTTGGAAACAGGAGATTGAGATTACAAAACAAGTTGTTCTCCCTATGCATACTTCCCTTGCAAAGTGAGTACCGTCACTCTGTAGCCTATGACACACACACACAACACTCAACTCTGCACCACCAAAACTCTTGTCACTTCCATGTACTGAGTAGCACTGCCTGACGGGCGGCAGGTGTGTCTGAATGGAAGCCACAGCTCACCTCACCTTGTCCAGGGTGTACATAGAGTAACTGCCAACTCTTCACCTCACACCTGCCCTGTCCCTTGTTCATTCCCCCCATGACCACTATAATACCCACTACATGCCTCTCTCTCTCTCTCTCTCTCTCTGTTTTGTTACTGTAATTCTGCAAAACAATTATTCTACGTTTAATATTAATGAGAGAGAGAGAGAGAGAGAGAGAGAGAGAGAGAGAGAGAGAGAGAGAGAGAGAGAGAGAGAGAGAGAGAGAATCACCGGTAATACATGGCAGGTGTATCTGGATGGAAGTCACAGCTCACCTCACCTTGGCCAGGGTGAAGAGTAACCGTCAACTCTACATCTCACAGCTGCCCTATCCCTTGTCCTTTGTGCCTCCCCCCCCCTCCACCATGACCACTACCCCACTAGATGCCCCCCGCCCCCCCCCATCTCTCTCTCTCTCTCTCTCCCTGGTTTTGTTACTGTAATTCTGCAAAACAATTATTCTACATTTAATATTAATGAGAGAGAGAGAGAGAGAGAGAGAGAGAGAGAGAGAGAGAGAGAGAGAGAGAGAGAGAGAGAGAGAGAGAGAGAGAGAGAGAGAGAGAGAGAGAGAGAGAGAGAGAGAGAGAGAGAGAGAGAGAGAGAGAGAGAGAGAGAGAGAGAGATAGAGAGAGTAAGCGGCGAGACAAGGGGGGAGCAGGAGTCAGCCAGCCAGCCAGAGAGAGAGAGAGAGAGAGAGAGAGAGAGAGAGAGAGAGAGAGAGAGAGAGAGAGAGAGAGAGAGAGAGAGAGAGAGAGAGAGATAAAAAAATAAAATAAACGAATAAAAAGAAAATAAGCCAATACAAGATTACAAAAAGTAAGAACCACAAAAACAACACAAAACGTGACCTTGAACTAAGAGCGGCGTCCATTAAAGGAAATATGTATACTTGATATTTGTATTATTATTTTTCAGTGTATTAGTCTACTCATTTATTAATTTATCTACAGAGCCTCTTCTTATCCTCCTCCTCCTCCTCCTCCTCCTCCTTAAATAAAAAGAGTGGAGGAGATAGTCAGAAATTAAAGAAAAAGAAATTCATCCTCCAAAAAAGGGAAGGGAAGGGAAGGAAGAAAAAAGTTTAGGAACGACAAAAGCTGGAAGAAGGAGAAGGAAGAGAGAAAGTACAAAGAGAATGAAAAAGGAATAATGGTCGATATGAGAGAGAGAGAGAGAGAGAGAGAGAGAGAGAGAGAGAGAGAGAGAGAGAGAGAGAGAGAGAGCGGGCGGGCTACAAGTATTGCTGTGACATGTACGGAGGAACAGTGAAGTCAAAGATTGTGCGTGCGTTTGAGTTTATTGGTCCTCGAAGTGTGGCGAGTAACGGGCGTCGTACAGGAGATGGTGCACCTTGAGACGGAAGATATGCGCGCGTCGTGGGTCCAGAGTCTTGACGGCAGGCAGCAGACTGAGGAGGAACATTCTGTCACTGTCCCTCTCATCGTCAGACTGTCTCCTCAGCAGTTCGAGCCGCTGAGACTCTAGTGTGAGGTAGTCAGCGTGCGATGCGTCCTCCCTCAGCCTCTTGGCACAGCTGGGCCTGATGATGTCGGTGAAGGAAGCGTTGAGTCTGTCGTGGGTGTTTGGTGAGGGGAAGTGGCCTTCTTCAAATGCCTCGTACTCCGTAGCCTCCATCTCGTCGTGGTTCCTCTTGATGGAGATACTGGGCATGTGGTTTGACATCCGCCTGGTGATCTTGTCCTTGATGAAAAACATGAGTCTGAACCAAGGCCACGAGCTGAGATACTCTTCCGCAGCCAGGTTGGGGTCGCCGGCCCTTCCTTCAGGGACTTTCTTTAGCTCCAGTCTGAACTGGTCGCGGAGGTTCTTGAATTTCTTCTTCGCCGCCTCATCTGTAAAGAAACACAAGCCGTATAGTTGTTTGTCCGCCTTTTGGTATGTAATGTTGCCTCGCACAACACACCGCAGTCATGTCTGAACACTGAACTACCGCCACCTTGCTTCCCTTGCAGGACAAGCACAATATACGCACACGAGCGAAGTAATCAAACACACCTTGAGAGGCCAACTAACATATAGCATAGAAAACTTGTAACATTGAAATGCAAATCAGACAAGAGCAACAGTGTTGTCTTCCCCATTTTTGTGACAAAGGCTGTTGGTTACATCCTCTGTTAGTAGCAAGTGAAGGAAATGGAAGTAATAATTGCAAGCATTCTTCGTTCAGTGTTGAGCGTCACCCACTGCCTCAGCCAGTAGCCAGCACCCGCTCGCAACAACCACAGCCAGTGCGAGCTTCGCCACTCCCTCCCTCACCCCGCACAGCCTGACGGGGTGGCGGCCGCCTGTGTGGCTGGGTGACCCTCTACCACTTGCTGAACCAGCACATACTTATCACTCACAACCCAACACACAAACCTGACCAACTGGGCCCTCACCACATGGTGTGCAGCTGCATCCGAGGAATGTTGAGAGAGAGAGAGAGAGAGAGAGAGAGAGAGAGAGAGAGAGAGAGAGAGGTATGGGGAGAAGGGCGACTCACCGCTCACTCCCAGCTTGCCGCCGATCCTCTTCCACTGTCGGGCGATGAACACTCTGTCGCTGTGCTTGGTGTCTGAAGAGTCCCAGATGGCAGGGGTGTGGGACACCTCGTCGATGAGCTGCTCGATATCCATGACAGCGTCTCGCACCGTGCTAGTTACTGCTGCTGCTAGTGGGGGCTAGTGGGGAACGTGACTGCCGCTGCTCGCCGCCACCCGCGCGAGCCCGCGCTGTTGCCAGCTCGCTCTCTGCGGAGTCGATGGATTACAGTGGTGCTCCCTGATGCTCGGCCGGCTGCCCGCCCGCCAGCCCGCGCTCGCTCGCTCGCTCCAACCCGCCCGGCTAATGCACAGCCCCCCAGTCCAGCAGACTGCTTTTCCACAGTAGGCGGCGTTGGCATCAGTCTGCATCATGAGTCCTGCGCCGTGTGGAGCCCCAGCATCACTGCATGGAACAATGTGGAATGGAGGGACGACTAGGTGTGGATGAGAACAACGCAGGGAGGGAGGGTGTGTGTGTGTGTGTGTGTAGATACAAGGCTGACGGTGTCCTCCACAATTACAGTACATAGGTGACACAAGCACGCCCTCAGCCTCAGCCAGCCTGTCCTTGGCGGTGAAGGCACAGTGTGCACTGCTTTGGTTAGGGTTGAGGCGGACAGTCAATGAGCCAGCCACTGCCACAGCCACAGCCAAGTACCATAGCAACACTATGAACTGGAAAATAAGTATTTGACAACTTTGGTGACTGTGACTGTCCTCCCTGAGACCACCACGCACCGCAGCACCGCTCCCCATAGGCAGGCAGCGACCTGTTGGGGGGAGCGACAATGATAATATACTTCCGCCACACTTGCTGGTGGGTTAGAAGTCGCTAAGCTGTGGGCTGGGAAGGAGGTGAATGATGAGTAAGGAGCAGGATTAGGTGGATAAATGAGAGGAATAAAAGGAATTCCAAGAGACATTTGAGCGGCGAATGTTTGGGTTTTGTTGACACCGAAAGCGTCTTGAAAGGGACAGCGTATAGACCTCCCCCGCACCTTGCCTTCCTTCCCCTTCACTCTTACCTTCTCATACCAACCCTCCAAAGCGAGACATTTACCAACGACCATCAGAGACACACCAATCCCGAGACATTTCCTTTCATTCATCACGCGCTCCTTGGCATCTCTTTCCTTTACCTCTGGAGTACTGCGACGCATTTTCATATTTATCCTGTTTTACTTGTTGATTTTATTGAGCTTCAGAGGTTCATGTGGGGATTAACAGTACAGTACACAGGCCATTAACCTTCTGACCTCCATACACGCTTCCCAATGTCAATATAATCGTCTAACCACACCCAAAACTCGTGGTAAAAGTGTGGCCCTGTACTGAAGGGGATAATCAGACTTAACTGCGTGTTCATTAGCAAACAGTTGAGTTCAGATAGGTAAGAGAACATTAAAGATTACATAAGGTTGATCCAGGGAAAAGGCGGTAATAGTGAACCAAAGAGGGGGTGGGGTGAAGGGGAGAGAGAGGGATAGGGAAGGGAGGGGGGGGGAGGGTGACCTTGGGGTTAGGTACGAGAGAGAGAGAGAGCATTTAAGGTTAAGGTATACATCGGCTTCAATGTGTGTGTGTGTGTGTGTGTGTGTGTGTGTGTGTGTGTGTGTGTGTGTGTGTGTGTGTGTGTGAGGTGTGTTTTTATGCGTGTATATTTGTCTGTGTGGACTCAAAGTAAAGTGATGGCCAGAAACCAAATGAAAAATCTAGTTCATTGTGCTACTACTTGTAAGATTTGGCACACACACACACACACACACACACACACACACACACACACACACACACACACACACACACACACATCTGTAAGAAATAAAGTATAGTAAACTGGTGTGGTAATGATGATGATGATGATGACGATGATGATGATGATGATGATTATAGTACTGAAGGTATTAGTCGTTCAAATACTGACAGTGATTATGGTAATGTCGATAGTAGTAGTAACGGTGAGAGAGGAGGAAAAGGAGGAGCAGGACGATGAGGAGGAGAAGGAGGAAGAGGAGGAGGAGGAGGAAGAGGAGGAGGAGGAGGAGGAGTGTGACATCACCCCTATCAGCTGACCTGCCTGGCTCACCACCGACATGGCAGGCCTTGGCTTAGTAGAGGTGCCATTGGCTGCCTCCCTCCCTCACGTGCCTGTGTTTTGTTCCTCTTTGTTGCTCCAGTGGTGGTGGTGGTGGTGGTGGTGGTGGTGGTGATGTTCAGATTATTGTTGATGTACACCTTTTATTATGGTGTGTGTGTGTGTGTGTGTGTGTGTGTGTGTGTGTGTGTCCAAAATTAAATGACGGTATGCACTTGTGTTATATTCAACCTCCTCCTCCTCCTCCTCCTCCTCCTCCTCTTCCTCCTCCGTCACTAATTCTACGCCAACTATTAATACTGCAGTCAACATATTTATCTCTTTCTCTCTCTTTTCACTTTTTTTCTCTTCCTCTCTTCTCCCCTTCCCCTAATCCTCCTCTCAGGTTTCTCATCTCTCTCTCTCTCTCTCTCTCTCTCTCTCTCTCTCTCTCTCTCTCTCTCTCTCTCTCTCTATCTTC
>CM035201.1:1430957-1479140 GCA_020233015.1 Callinectes sapidus | reverse complement strand
CTCTCTCTCTCTCTCTCTCTCTCTCTCTCTACAGTGATGGCCGGACACAGTAGTAGCAGTGCGGGGTCACCTATTTAACCCCGCCCTGCCCCGCTACGCCCCTGCCCCGCTACGCCCCGCCCCGCCCCAGCCATGCAAGCCCCGCCAACCTACCCCAGTGGCAGAGCTCTTCGCCGCCGCCTCCACTGCCGCCCCTCTGCTTGTTTGGACACGGAGAGGAACCTTTTGTCTGGGGTAAGGGAGAGAGAGGGAGAGAGAGAGAGTGTTACTGTTTTTTTTTTTTTTTTATGGTATATGTGTTAATCTGTGTAGAGAGAGAGAGAGTGTTACTGTTTTTTTTATCTTTTTTTCCTTTTTATGGTATATGTCTTAATCTGTAGAGAGAGAGAGAGTGTTACTGTTTTTTTTATCTTTTTTTCTTTTTATGGTATATGTGTTAATCTTTAGAGAGAGAGAGAGTGTTACTGTTTTTTTTTCCTTTTTTTCTTTTTATATACTGTACGCGTTAATCTGTAGAGAGAGAGAGAGAGAGAGTGTTACTGTTTTTTTATCTTTTTTTTCTTTTTACTGTATATGTGTTAATCTGTGTAGAGAGAGATAGAGAGTGTGTGTGTGTGTGTTTGTTTGTTTGTTACTGTGTGCGTGTGTATTTATTACTGTCTGTTTTTTTTCTTTTTTTTTATTACTGTGTGTGTGTTTGTTTGTTAATCTGTTTAGAAAGTATGTGCGTTTGTTTATTTGCTATTTTGTGTGTGTTTGTTAATCTATTTTGAGAGACTAACCCACCACTACAACCCAAAAACACTTTTAAAACCCAAAAAAACACCTTAAAAACAAAAAAAACACCCTTAAAAACCAAAAAAACACCCTTAAAAACAAAAAAACACCCTTAAAAACAAAAAAACACCCTTAAAACACCCCCCCAAAAAAAACACCCTTAAAACCCCTTCATACCCCCACCGCAGCTACAAAACCAGTGTTCCGCAGGTGGTGAACATGGCAGTGGTGGTGGTGGTGTGTGTGGCGGTGTTTCAGCCCCGGTGGTTCTGGATGGAGGGGGGGGGGTGCTCCACGAACAGCCTCAGCCTCTACCTCTTCTTCCTCGCTGGCCAGTTTGTGCAATTGAACACCGACGCAGGCTCCACCACCTTCTTCCCTCCCCAGGATGATGCACCACCCCTGCCCCCCTCCAGTGCCTCCTACATTTACTATATCAATGGCCAAGGTGATGAGAGAGAGAGAGAGAGAGAGAGTGTGTGTGTGTGTGTGTGTGTGTTTTGCTGGTATAGAGAGATAGTGTGCTTGTTATGTTAGGTGATGGATTGACTAAAGGAGAGAGAGAGAAAGAGTGTGTATGTGTGTTTTGTGTCTGGTTTTCTAGTGTTTTTTGCTGGTAAAGAGAGATAGTGTGCTTGTTTTGTAGGTTTTTTGAGTTTGTTTGGTTAGATTAGGTTAGAGTAGGCTTAGCTAAGTGGCAGTTGTAATATTATCGAATTTTAAATATGTGCCTTTTGAGAGAGAGTGAGAGAGAGAGAGTCTTATAACAAAAAAACCATGAAATAACCTTATAGTGTCTCAAATCACCAGTTCCTCCATTTCACCAATCTATTCCGTGCCGTTCACAGAGCTGGAGCTGTGTGTGACGCCGCATATTGTGTCGCTGCTGCAGGTGGTGATTGCCTTGGTGTTCCTGATGGTGTGTGCTGCCGCTGTGCAACTCACCCTAGATCTGGCAGGGTCGGCGGGCAAGGCGGCTCGGTGTCTGAGGAGGAACGCCTTACCTAGTATTGTGGCAGGTGTGTGTGTGTGTGTGTGTTGGTAGTCGCTTGTCTTTCTTGTAAGCTCTGTCATTTTTTTGGTATTATTAGTGATGTATTATTTTTTGTGTATTTTGAGCATTTGTAATAGTTTGTGGCTGCCTCTTGTGTTGTTGTTTTTGGTACTATTATTCTGTCCATCCTTTATCATCAATCTTTTACCATCAATCAGTGTTATCCCTTCAAATTTCCAGTTACTAACCCTCAAAAAGAAGAAAAAAGAAGAAAACCTCCAATTTTCTATCTAACATTTAAGGGACCAACATTCACTGCACTTTTTATAACCATTTTCTATCTTTACCTCAGCCAGACTACCTCCATTACATAAAGAAAACAAATAAATAAAAAAACGCACCATTATTTTGTAGTATGGGCGTGTGTGGCTAGCGTTGGTGTGTGTTACCGGCTGACAGTGCTGCTGGAGGCCCTGCAGGAGACCACCAAGCCCTCACACGGCCTCTCCGCCATGGACAGAGTGCAGGTCAAGTTTGATGTTGGATTCTACCTTCTGGTCCTGGGAGGTGGGTGGTGTTTAGATGGTGTATTAGTGGTGTATATTGCTGGTGTATGACTGGTATATTGCTGGTGTGTGGCTGGTGTATGAGTGGTGTGGTGGTGACATGCCAGGGTGTATCAAAACTATCATTACTTTTAACAAGGACAATGACTATAGAGACAGGACACTATGATTATCCCCCTCACATAAACCACAGCTGGGTGAGAGACTTGCGGTGCTACAGACGGCTTTATTGTGGTGTTGCAGGTGGCCTATCGGTGCTGGCGGTGGGGTGCAGCTGGCTCCGACCTGCCCACATCTTCCAGCCCCCAGACAGCACCCCTCTCATGGAAGACTGTGGGTTAGAGGGCCTGGACTCATTGACAGGGCCTGGGAGCTCTCCTGGCTACCCCTGCCTGATGGACCGTGAACCACCCCCTCCCTTAGAAGGAAACCCCCCACCTCCCTACTCCCCCTAGTCTGAGGAGCCCTGGGGAGGAAGGAATGGTGTACTTGGGTGGTATTTTTCCCTGTGGCTGTCTTTGGTGGGGTGTCATGGGTGTGGTTTATCTCATCTGTGCCTCTTGCCCCACCCCCCCCCCACCAGTCTCCCCCTGTGGTTCAGCCCTGGGTGGTTTTCAAAGGGAGGTTGTGTTCTGTATTGTTTCTCCCGTGCCATGTCGCGTACAATTGTTACTTTCGTCTCTCTCGTTCTCGCTCTCAAGTTTCGGTCATTATTGCCTGTTTTGTGAGGGTGTTTTCTGGGTAAGTTAATCGTCATGGCCCGTGTTAAGTGAGATGATTAAGTATGTAACATTTTCTTTGACGAATTTCTACTTTTACAATCCATCTTAGTGTACTTTAATCATTGTCATCAGCAGCTTCAAATTTTACTGGTGTTGAGATAATGGCTAAAGAACACCACCATTTTCACCAGATTAAGATGGGTTTTAAGATTAGAAATTTGTCCGAAAATTACATATTTACGAATCCCTGTTACTACGAGTCCTGAAGGTTTGCCTATGAACAGTGAAGGGTCTTTGTGCACTGACTGTAACCCCACCAGCACCATCACCTCTTACATCACAGTGCAGCAGTGTGTGGGATGATGTAAAGTGGTGGTGGTGGTGGTGGTGGTGGTGATGAGAGGTGTGGTGAAACAAGACCTTCAGTGTTAATGGACTCCCAGTTAAGTCATAATCATTCAAAATCTTCCTTCCTGCAGACAGCATTCTCATTTTTTCACTTCGATATTATTTTCAGGGTTAAAAAAGCCTACAATGACATCATATTTTGTGTCCGTCAAGTCACGAGGGAGTTTAGACCGTATGCAAAGTGTCAATAAGAATCACCGTACTGCCACACAAACCACAGACACTTGGCCAGACAGAGCACGCCTTCTTAGTGAGTGTTCTGTCCGCCACTGTCACACACTGAGGCACACTTCACTCTGGCAGCAGCTCACTCCACCCGGGTCACTCTCCTCCCACACCAACACACCCCTGACTGACCTCAAATTTAAATAAAAGAGGTGTCAGTCAATTCTGAACCATTTCCCTGTGTTAGAAATTGAAATCTTTGAGTATCTATGAAAAGGAGGTAATATATTTGATTTCTGGCCATTAGAACAGATATGAATGTCTCAAAATTGTATTAAAGATGGATTTCAACATGAGAAATCCATCTAATTAAATAGTACAGACGAAGAACCTCAGTTAATACAGCTCCAGGCAAAAGGTTCAGGTGTGTACAGGGTTGTGTGGAAGGAAATGTGCTTTGACATTCCACAGATGGGTAGGAGTGACTGCTGCTTCCTGTTCCTCACCTTTAGTTGGCACACTGCTGGCCACACATCGCTTGTCACCTCACCTCATAAGAAGCCGTGGTCCCAGTAAGCCTGCCTGGAGTACCATCACCCCTTCACCAGTCACCCAGTCACCCAGTCACCAGTCGCTCATTGCTGCACCATTCACCAAGGGATAGAATAGCTGCTCTCTCTCTCTCTCTGCATCCACAGCTCTCATCACAGCATCCCTGAGACTTTCACTGTACAAGGCCTTCATAGTCAGCCTCTCATTCACTGCAGGTTTTGTTTTCCTTCAATTTTCCTTCAGTTTTCCCTCACATCAAGCCAGATTAAGCTAAAAATTATGGCTCTTTATTTTCAGCCCATCATTCACTGTGGTTTTAATTTTACACCTTATTTTGGCTCAGTTTTCCCTAAAGTATTGGTAAAATTCAAGCCAAAGATTGGAGGATTTGATATACACAAGGATTAGATATCATACCTCAGAAGTGAAATATTTTGTTAGTTCCTTGCAGTCTTACATCCGCCAAGAACAGTGACCTCATACCTTCACTCAGACCAACTCTACCACCACCACACTCACCATAACTGTGATGTGAATGAGTTGAATGAGGCTGGCGGTTTACAGTTTACACACTAGCAAGGAGGCAGTGTGGTGGGAGGGAGGGCAGGTGAGGGCCTTGTCACCATCACATCACACACACACACTCACTCACTCACTCACTCACTCACTCACTCACTCACTCAAGCTCTGGCAATCACCTCACACATTGTCTCCTTTAGTCGGGGTTTGAGGGGACAGTCACTTTCTCCTCGGTTGTGCCTCCATGTTCCTCTTCGTAGCTCCTTAGGCTTTGAGTATATATTTTTGTGAGCTGAGTGATAAATTGAATAAGTGATAGAAAGGGGGGAAGGGACTTGGTGGTTGTGTTACAGTGCTGTCTTGTATCGCTGCTGCTGCTGCTGTTAAGGTGTGAGGTATCAATATGCACTTTAATCTTGCAGAGTGGGTAGGGAGGTAAATATTTCAGTGGGCAAGCTTGTTTACATCTGCGTTGTTTTTTAATGTGCTGCCCGTCATTAGTGCGGTCTCCCATCACTGCTGCTAAGGTGTGGGGCGTCAGATAGCACTTCAGTCATGCAGTCGGTGTGCAAGCTAATATTTCAGCGGGCAGGCCTGTAATCTGCATCGCCGGTCATCACTTCCACCTCGTAGTCCCCAAAAAATGTTTGTTGCCTTGAATTTTAGTATGTAACTCTGTGAAATGTGATGGATTCTCTACCTTATAATGCCTTTGCAGATGATTCCATTATGCACATTGTAATCTTAAACCTTTCCAAAGTACAGAGCAGGAAGGCCAGTATTAACAGAGATACTTTAGTCTGTAACTTTCTCGTAGACAAATCTCGACTCTTTAAATCCATATTAACCTCATGAAATTGTTATACTTCAGCCATCATCTCATCAACAGCTTCATATTTACTGGTGATGAGGTAATGGGTAATGTACAACACCAATATCAACAGGTTAAGATGGATTTTAAGCCTAGAAATTCGTCCAAGAAAAGTTAAGTAAGAGTCTGTTAATATGTGTCCAGCCTTCTCACAATCAGGAAAGGAACACAGAAGGGAAGGAAGTCACTGGCACCATCAGGTCTTGTGGCTCTGAGTGTCTGCCAGGCTCGGATGCTGCGCCAACATCAACACAGATTCTTAAGCACCTAACGTTTTCTTAGACAAATTCCCAGTCTTAAAAATGATGTACTTTAGCCATTACCTCATCAACAACTTAACAATTTACCACTGATGAGACAATGGCTAAAGGTTAACATGGATTTTAAAACTAGAAATTCCTCATAAGAAAAACCTAATGACTTGAGAACCTCTTGATGTTGGCACTGTGCTGGCTTGGCGGTGGGGGTAAATCAGCTATGTAAAGGAGTGCCTCGTTGCGGTGAATTATACGTTAATCCGAGACTCCGGTGGCAAATCAGTGTGTGTGGCTTGTCTTGCAGCGTCTCCGTGTTCAGCTGCTCGCCCCACATGGAAGCTTGACTCAGTGTGCGGCCAGCGTGTTCGGTACCCAAGTAACATTAGTGTGGTACGGAAATTCTACCTTCTATTGGAGTGTGGTATGTTTGCCTGTGACTTTTGTATGTGTGTGCGTGTGTGTTATTAGTCTGTTTTTTTATTCCTGTTTAGTTTATAAGTGCAACAAGATCTGACAGTTTAGAATGGGTTTAGATGGTTTTCTTCTCGTCTCATTTCAAGATCTGAGAGTTAAGAATGAGAAGCTGATTTGACTTTCTCTATTTCAAGATCTGAGTTAGGAAAGGTCTGAGGGTAATTTTGCTGGGCCATTGTTCTTCTCTTGTGTGTGTGAGGGGGAGGGGTGAAGGATCTTGTTTTTCAGGTCACAGGTCATGGGTGTGTATGAGGAGGGAGGGGTGAGGAATCTTGTTTATCAGGTCACAGGTCACAGGTCATGGTTGTGTGTGTGTGTGTTCTTGCATCAACCTGACATTTTGTTGTGTTTTCTGATGTTTATTGCCACGTTTGTAGTTTTTAAGGTTAATGGTTAGTGAATATGTACTTCAGATGTTTTCTTTGTACATACAGTATTATATCTATATATTATGTGATTATATAGGAAGATCAGAGGCTACAGTATTTATTTTGTGATTTTGCTTTGTTGAGTAGTGATTTACATTCCATTGTGTTGCAATTATACTGTGTTGAGTGAATGGGAGTGAATGAGTGACTCACCATTCTCCCCACCACCCCGGGGAGGCTGTGGCTGCACCTGTCACCACCACAACACCTTCTCACCCACTGGTTAGTCTAAGCAACCATTTTCTTCAGTGTTTGAGCTAAAGGACGAGGTGACTTTAGCTGTCGTCTCTACTAAGGTCTGACAAACGTGTTAAATGATGTTAAGCAGAGTGAGCCTTTGTGGTGCAGAGACAAGGTTTGGGTGCAGCCACAGCCTCCTGGAACACACACACACACCACGCTGTCTGGAGTGTGTGTGTGTGTGTGTGTGTGTGTGTGTGTGTCAGGGAAATGTACTGGTGTATGTCTTGTGTGTGTGTGTGTGCGTGTGTGTGTGTGTGTAGGAGGGTCAGGCTGCCAATGCCGCCACACAGTGTTGTGGGGAAGAGCACAGTTGGCCTGCTGCTGCTGCTGTTGCTGCTGCTGTTGCTGCAGGTCTTGTTAGTCAGAGTACCTTGTGATACAATCTTGCTTAGACATATTTTCTCTAACAATAAAAGGTTAATGTGATAATTCATTAGCAAGTATGCATACTGTATTGTAGTGTTTTCCTATGCAAATGGATCTGTTATAACAAGGAAGGGAATTCATTCTGCAACCTTAACCCTTCATGTCAAACAATGATCATTACTTCACAAACACTGTCCTTCAATGTGTCCAGTGTTCAACTGTGTCAAACTTTGGTGGACTTTTCAATGAAGTCACTTGTCCAGTGTGTGTCACATGCTGAACAACAACACCAAGGATGATGATGATGATGATGATGCAGGCAGGACCACCACCACCACCACTCACACTGAGGACACAAGGTGAAGGCAAAGGCGGCTTGATAATGAGGCTTGTATTTCTCAAAACATGGTAGGATGTCCAATGCGAGCCACTCGGCTGTGAGTGCCGAGCTGACTCGTGTGATTGCGGCAGCCAGGCACGCACTACTGCTGCTGCTGCCGCCGCTGCCTAGCTGGCCACTAACACTTGCGGCTGTAGAATTTATAACAATTCAATAACAGCGGTCTCCCACACACATCCCAAACACTCCGCTGTTGTTCTAAAGGTGTGTTGTTACGGCTAGTATGAGGAAAGAGAACAAGCAAAGGGAAGATATTGAAAGCTTGATTCAAGCAAAAAATCCAGCATGAGGCACCACTGCCAAGGCAGGCACTCTCTGGCCAGCGGCTGCACTGCACTGCTCAGCCTTCACACCTGCTGCTGCTGCTGCTACTCCCACCACCACCACCTCGCCCCACATGCAGCATGCCGGTGGCCGGTGTGACAAGCTCACCCTGGAGTGTTGAGTTATCTTGCTGTTGCAAGTAGACAATTGCTATCCTCTCCACCCGCCGTGCCTTGCCAACACATCAGCACTCGACACTCAACACTCCGGTGCAATACACACACACACACACACTGGTCACTGAGAGAGACACTGTCTTTCACGTCACTGATGGAAACTGACAAAGCTGTGGTCAATAGATTACCTTACAATCACAGGCTAGGAATAACAGGTGATAAGTTTAACTTACTTGAGTAAAATCCATTTCAGTGAAAATATATGTATTTCCTAACTCAGTGATTTCAATAAGATACCAGTACCACATGTTTTGCTTCTACACTGAGGGAGGGACGATGGCAGGCAGGCAGACAGCTGGTGGTGGTGGTGGTGGTGGTGTGTCCCTCAGTGGTGACACTGCAAACTCAGTCTGCACCAACACCAGCCAGTGAAGGGCACACCACCACCGGCCACTGGCCACCACCCACCCTCTGCTGCTGCTGCTGCTGCTGCTGCTGCTGCACCCACACAGTTCTTCCCCAGCACAATATCACAAGTGTAAGCATATCACAAGTTTCTTTGCCTAATGAAATTAATCCAAGTATTTTCAGTTCACAATGTCAATCAGGATGGTTAGCTACTCAAACTCCAACATAATAGTATTCACCTTGTTTTACTCCATTAAATTACTTTGTCATAAAATTTCCAGAGATAACTAACCAACAACATAATTCTTAGTAGTAAGTAGCTGAAGACAACCCAACTACATGTTTGTTTTGTGAGTTTGTCCCATAATACAACACCTGAACAAGACACCAAGACCACACAAGCAAGAAAAGCCCATCCCAACCCAACCCAGCCTGCAGTGCCTCGACAGACAGACAGACAGACAGACAGTACAAAGTGTGCACAGACACGCACACCTCAACACCTGCCAACACAGACCATGTGTTTGTTTGTTTGTTTGTTAGTTCACTTCTACAATGCTTCATTCCAAGAAACTTTGCTGTGAAAAGAGAGATAATCAGACAAGCTGCTGCTGCATCATCCCATCCCAGCGTCCGGCCCAGACTGTGACACCCGCATTGTGTAGGCACAGGAACACTGAAAGGCAGCGGTGTCTGCCGTGCTGTGCCATGCATCTCGCTGCACCAGGAGAGGAGGCCCCACGTGGCTGTGGCCGTGGCAGCAGTGCACATTGCAGACAAGCCAGTGCCAGGCATGTGGTGTTGCCACCACTGCCGCTGCTGCTGCAGCAAGGTCACCGTGTTTCCTGAGCTGCAACACTGCTGCTTGTGGTGCGGCGTGTTGCAGCGTGTACACTTTCCTCAGGGTACAGCCTGACATCCCTGGGATGGGAACTACTTTTGTCTGTGAATTCTGGGAACTATTACACAAAATTAATGATAATTGGACTGATGACTTGGTAATCAATAGTGTGGCAGTCACCTCCCCGGCCGGCAGTCACCCACCCACAGCGGGACGGGTGCGGTGCAGGCCGGGCAGCACGGGGATGCAGCAGACAACAGCAGAAGACTCCTGTCTGTGCCGCTCCCTTGCCAGTGTGTGTTGCTTCCCGTACGCTCCGTGACAAGGCTGTGGCTCCGGCCCACGTCCCACACGGAGGACGCACTCCGGACACAGACCCGCCACGTCTGTGGCGGGACGCAGCACACGCAGGGCAAGGCGGGAGTCGGCACGACGGGCGACTCACAGCAGGGTGGCAGCCGCTGCGGGGCAGAGAGGCTGGCCGAGACACTGCTGTCGCTGCTGCTGCTGTTCTACGCCACCGTCAAGTCCTCCAGCTCCTCCTCCAACTCGTCCAGGTCTTCGTCGTCGCCGTCAAACAACGCCTCGTCGATGTCCACGGCCGTTGCTCCCTCCGCTGCGTCCTTTGCCTCCTCCGTCCCATTCGCCCCGTCCTCCTCGATGGCAGCGGCAGCGGCGGCAGCAGCCTTGGCTGTCAACAGAAGACGGGTATTAAGCTCAGTGTGTCTCAAAGTTCTTTTCTACAATCTGAAGGCAAGGCTGGTGTGCTATTCACAAGTCTTGAAACAGCAAGTGTGCAGGACAGGGAGCTGGGCAGAAGGCCACAACACACACACACACACACACACCTGATTGAAGGTCGAGGTCATCCTTGAGCTGCTGGAGTCGGTCAGTGTTGGCTATGGTGACATTGGAGGTGTCCACTTCCACATAGTCTTCCATCAGCTTGGCCATGTCGATCTCCTTGTACTGCGGGATCAGGACACGGGGAATCAAACTCTGTACACGTCACTACAACTTTAAACAATGCCCCTCAACTTCCCACAATGCCTCACACTCCCTCCCTCCACAAACACACTAAGCTCCACATTCAGAAACACTCCGCTCTCTCACACCACCACTATTTTCCAAGGCCATAGAGTACAAGCCGGGTTCCTGAGGGTGTTTCTCCTGACAATCATAGAGTAACCTTGTCCATTTGCCATTCAAACCATAAAAACACCCTTGAAAACCCATATCACTTAAACAGGAGCCTTTGAAATAGTGGAGGTGAAGAGGTGAAGTGTTTCTGAATAAGGACGTTAAGTTTTCCCAACCACACTGCTTTTCTCACCTGAAACTGGAGCTCCTCTTCCTGCTCAGGGTCTTTGCCAAGGTTCCGCACGTCAAGGGACTCATCGCCCTCCTCCAAGCCATCCTCACCCGACGCCAGGCTGGGGTTGAAAGTAAACATCTCTCGGCCGGACAGCTGTGGGGTGCAGAGGAAGGTAAAGGTGTTAAAATGTGTATTGACTCACTCCCGTTTCATTTCATTGGGTTTTTGCTGGTAATTAATGTAGCTTGGTTTTTTTCCTCTTTTTTTGGGAGTTATCATTACCTCTTCTTTCTCTTCTTATTGAGAATTTATTGTTTTCTCTCTTCTATCTACTACTGTCACTGTCTTTTTCTTTTTCTCCTCTTCCTTCCCTCTTTTTCATCTATTAATATGGTCTTCCTTCTCTTTCTCCTCTTGTCTTCTATTAAAATAACTTCCTACTCCTCCTCTTCTCCATACATCTATCTTTCTCTCCTCCTCCTCTTCCTGTTAATATATCATCCTCCTCCTCCTACTTAATTAATATCTCAATCCTTTCCTCCTCCTCCTCCTCCTCAGTTAATATCATCTTCCTCCTCCTCCTCCTCAGTTAATATCATCTTCCTCCTCCTCCTCCTCTTCCTCCTCTTCCTCTACCACCACCACCACCACCACTCACCCCAAAGCCCTTCCCTGCATGATAATCCTTCTTCTTCTTCTCGGATTCCTTCTTCAGCTTGTCCTCCTTCTCCTTGAGTTTCCGCTTCTTCCACGCCAGGAAGGTCTCCAGGGTGACCCGAGTGGTGTTGAGGCCCAGGGCAGCTCTCTCTCTCTCCACCAGGTCCTCCAAACTCACCTCCTCCTTCTGCTTCTCCATCTTCTTGCGATCCTGAAGGAGAAGAAGGAAGTCAGTGAGAGAGAGAGAGAGAGAGGGAGGGAGAAATGGTGGGTTTATATGTGTTATTTCTTTATTTATTTTTTTGGGGTGTGTGTGTGTGTTTTTCTGGTTCTTCATCTTGTAGTTCTGAAGGAGAGGGAGAGAGAGAGAGAGAGAGAGGGAGAGGGAGGGAGAAATGTTTGTTTATTTGTGTTTTTTCCCGTTTTCTTTTTCATGTGTGTGTTTTTCTGAAGGAGGGAGTGTGGGTAAGAGAGAAAGAGGGAAAGGGAAGGAAAAAAAGGATCTGTGTGTTAAAGAATTCAATTATTTTACGTTCTGTTCTTGTCCCCGTTTTTATATGCATATTTATCTTTTCATGCATTATTCATATACATAACTTACAAAACCCAACAATTCTCTTCTCACACGTACAAACACACACATACACACACACACCACCACCACCACCACCACTGACCTTCTTCAGGATAAAGCCCGGTGGCAGAGCGTGGCGGTAGATGCAGCCGGTACCGTTAGGACAGTCCCAGAACCATCCATACTTCCCGTTCTCCACCGCGTCCAGGAAATATCGGCAGACCTGTTGGTGCAAAGGAAGGAAGGAAGGAAGGTTAGTTAGTGGGTTTTTATGCATTTATTTCTTGTATTTTGTTTGTCTTCGTTAATTTTCCTGTAGTTTGAGTCGTTGTTTAATCTTACGTTCCTAAAATTGGTAAATCTTTATAGTTTGTAAGTTTTTTCTTGTTAGGTTAGATTAGGGAAGGGAAGGGAAGGGAAGGGAAGGAAAGGAAAGGAAAGGAAAGGAAAGGAAAGGAAAGAGGAAGGAAAGAAAAAGGAAAGGAAAAGGAAAGGAAAAGGAAACGAAAGGAAAGGAAAGGAAAAAGGAAAGGAAAGAGAAAGGAAAGGAAAAAGGAAAGGAAAGGAAAGGAAAGGAAAAGGAAAGGAAAGGAAAAATGAAAGAAAAGGAAAGGAAAGGAAAAGAAAGGAAAGGAAAGGAAAGGAAAGGAAAAGGAAAGAAAAGGAAAAGGAAAAGGAAAGGAAAGGAAAAAGGAGAGGAAAGGAAAGGAAAAGGAAAGGAAAAGAAAAGGAAAGATGAAGGAAAGGAAAAAGGGAAGGAAACAAAAGGAAACGAAAGGGAAGGAAAGGAAAAAGGAAAAAGGAAAGAGGAAGGAAAGGAAACAAAACAAAAACAAAAGGAAAGGAAACAAAACCTTACATATCCCAACCTAACCTAATCTAACCAACCCCCCAAGCCACTAAACTCACAATATCAGTGGTGGGGTGTGACTTCTCCTTGCCGTGTTTCTTCTCCACCACCTCCTGCAGCGTTGCCTCATCCCAGTCTGCGCTCGTCTCGTCTCCGTTGTCGCGCATGTCCACATAGGCACTGCGTTTCTCTGCCTGTTGGTGGGGGAAAGTGTGGGGTGAGTGTGGGGGTGATGGGGTGATGGGCGGGGGTGAAATGATGGTGTGAGGTGAGATTGTGAAGTGATGGAGCAGTGTGTGAGATAGTTTGTGAAGTGATAGGAGAGTGTATAATGGAAGTGTGTGAAGTGAGTGTTTGAAATGATGGAGGGGTGTGTGTGAAGTGATTGAGGTGTGTGTCGTGAGATTGTGAAGTGATGTGTGTGTGTGAAATGAGACTGTGAAGTGATGGGGGGAATATGAGATGAGTATGTGAGTATGTGAGTATGTGTGTGTGATGATTTGTGAAGTGATGGAGGCAGTGTGAGGTGAGACTGTGAAGTGAGGGGTGTGTGAATGAGATTATGAAGTGATGGAGAGAGAGTGTGATGCGATACGTGCATGAAAAAAAAACAAACAAATACTGAAGAACGAGAGAAGAGAGATAGGTACACTTGAAAAAAAAAAAACACACACATACACACTTAATATACACCAAATAATGAGATGCTAAGAAAAAATAATAAATAAATAGACTGAATAGTGACGAGGAACACACACACACACACACACACACACACACACACACACACACACACACACACAGCTACCTACCTTGCGTTCAACATTAAGGTCATGAGAAAACTTGCATCTGACTCCTTTCCCACACTGGCCTTGCTTGAAGAACGCACAGAGGATGGACTTGGGGTCACTGCCTGTATAGAAACGATTAGGTTAGGTCAAGATATGTAAAAGGTCATGAATATATCTAATTAATTTTCTACCTCTTATTCCTCCCTCTTCCCTTTCTACTTTTCTATTTTCTTCTTCCTACTCCATCTCTTCTTTTTACTTGTTTTTTTTCTTCTTATTTCTTCTTTCAAGTATCTATTCCTCCTTATCTTTTTTCTAACTTCTTTCTTTTCTCCTTTTCTTTCATTTTTTACCTTATTTCCTTCTTCTCCTGCTAATTAATTACTTCTACTAGTTCTTTTTCTTTCTTATCTCTTCTGCCTTTCCTTCTTCTCCTCATTTTTCTGTGTTTCCTTTTTCCTTATCTTAATACCTCCTCCTCCTCTTCCTCCTCTTGTTGCTCCTCCTCCTTCTCCTCCTCCTCTTCCTCACCCTTGCTGGCCGTCTGCTGCACTGGCTTGAAAATAGCGTTGATTTCCGCTAGGTTCTTCTTCACTTCGTCTTTCTTCAATCCTTTCGTCTCCTTCTCCTTCTCCAGTTCTCGGGCGCTCTTGTTCCCGCCATATTTCACCTGATGCTGCACCTGCTGGATGAACTTCTGCTGCTTGGCGCCCTTCTTGTTCTTCAGGCCGAATGTTTTGTCCTGCCGGGGGAAAGGGAGAATGGTTCGGGGTATCGTTTATTGTGGGTTTTTGTGTGTGATTGTGTTTTGAGGTTCGTTTTATTGTTTTTTGTGTTTTGGGTTTGTTTTTGTGGTTTTTGTGTGTGATTGTGTGTTTTGAGGTTCGTTTTATTGTTTTTTGTGTTTTGGGTTTGTTTTTGTGGGTTTTGTGTGTGATTGTGTGTTTTGGGGGTTCGTTTTACTGTTTTTTGTGCTTTGGGTTTGTTTTTGTGGTTTTTGTGTGTGATTGTGTGTTTGGAGGTTCGTTTTATTGTTTTTTGTGTTCGTTTTTGGTGGTTTTTGTGTTTTAGGTTTGTTTTGGATGTTTTTGTGTGTGTTTTGTGGTTTGGTATTGTTTTGGTACTGGGATGCATTTTTACAACGAGTTTTGGGTGTGATTTGATGATTTTTACTGATAATAGGAAGGGTCTATGGAGGTCACAAGATTAATGGGTCAGTTTGTACTATTATAACCCCCACATGAGTTTCTGAAGCTGTGGAAAAGCAACAAATAATAAGCAGGATGAATATGAAAATGCGTCCCAGTGCTGTAGGGGTTTAGAGGTTACGTTAGATTAGGTTAGGTTCAGTTAGACTACAAAGTTTTCCCGTTTCTCAATATGGCGTCACGTTCTTAGATTTCCCAGTGAGTGCATCAATTCAGCATCAGTTAACTTCATTCCCTCCCACCCCCACCCCCCACTTCCCCCCCATCCCACCAAATTTAGCATAATAATGAACTGTTTATAATATACAACACCACAACACACACTCAAACTTGTTGGGTAATTAATAACTCAAACCTCTTCCTAACACCACTAACATAATTCTTTTTAATAAATATTTTCTATTCTTACACCATTCATTCCTCTTTTTCCTTCTATTTCTCCTCCTCCTAACCTAAAAAATATACAAGTAACAAATCTTAACAAATACAACTTTTCTAACCAAAAAAACATGAAAACAACAAAAAAATCACAAAATATCGCACAAAACCATTAAAAATACCCCAAAAACTTAAATAAAAACCATAAACCCATTCTGACAGTACTAAGACCCTATGGCCCACTACTACTACACCACACCCCTACCCCACGCCCACCCCACGCCCACCCCAGCCCCCATACACCCATCACAGCACCACGGGGGGCTATGGGGCGGGAGGAAAGGATATAAATGAAAGTAGACGGTAACACATGTCCGTACTGCAAACCTTCCCTTACCTCGATGATCTTATCTTTCTTTTTCTGGTCTGCCTTTTTGGACTGGGCAGCACCTCCCTTCTGTGCGTTCTTGGGGGGCATGGCGGCATAGGAGGCGTGGCTTTGGGGGTCAATATAATGCTAAATTGGTGTGGTATGGGGTAATTTTCGAAGACAGGACGGCCCTACCACACGGCGCCGCCACAGGGCTGCTCTTGCTGCTGCTGCTGCTGCTGCCACAACATCTTATATGCAGCATCTCTACTTCATCTCGTCTCCCTTTTTTGTTGGTTTATGGTGTTTTTTCTCTCCATTTTTGTGTTTCTGTGGGTTTTTTGGTGTCTTTGGTTTTATTTTTAGGTTAATGATGTGTATGTGGAGGTTATTGGCTCTATTTCCCTCTTATTACCTTTTCTCTCATCTAACTCATCAAACATGACCTATTTGATGTCTTTTTTTTAATCTTTTATGTTACTGTGCTTTTTAGTTCCTTGTTGGGCTAATGGTATGTGTGTGAAGGTTAATAGTGTTTCTATGACTCCATCTCCCTCATTTTATACATTTTCTCTCATCTAACACATAAAAAGAACTAATTTAATGCGTTTCTTGTATATTTCATCTTCCTGTACTTTTTCTTACATTCCTGTCTTTATTTTGGCTGTCAAGGGTGGATGTGTATAGGATAATGCTGTTTTCCTGTATTATACCCCCCTTATTTCATCTAACTAATCAAAAACAACTAATTTAATGCGTTTTTCTTTTATATTTCATCTTTCTGTACTTTTTCTTATATTCCTGTCTTATTTTGTCTGTCAAGGGCGGATGTGTATAGGATAATGCTGTTTTACTATCTTATAAACCCCCTTAACATACATTTACCTCCACCTGACACACAATAACACAACCTTTAGGCATTACTCTTCATTATAGTGCTGTTGTTAGGGTTGTGAAGACATATATATACTTCTTATGAGCCCTTACTCTTCATTATATTGCTAACCACAACCTAGACAAACATTTACACTAGTGACGCCTCTAAGATATACACGTGCAGGCAGAGGAGCAGGAATTAGTGTGTATTTCTTCCCTCTGGCCACTAACAGCTGTCATTTTATTGGTGTATTGAGGGAACGAACGAGAAGTACTGCAGTTCAGGTAAAAGAGAGAGAGAGAGAGAGAGAGAGAGAGAGAGAGAGAGAGAGAGAGAGAGAGAGACATATAACTGTACTAAATTCGCAAATCGCACTGTAAGAGAACTGGCAAAGGTGTTTAGTCGCATAGTCGCACCTGAATAGAAGTGAATAATGAAAGCTGTACTAACCCAATGCATCAACCTAACCTAACCTAACCAAACCTAATCTAACCTTAACCTCAACCTAACCTAATCTAACCTTACTGTGTGTGACCCCAGTGCAGTGGCCCCGTGTGACCTGCTGTGTGTGGCGGCGGGTGGGTCATCATGAAGCGACCTTACTTCCAGGAACGCTCGCTGCCGTCCAGAGTAGAAAAGGTCAGGCTCGGATAAGATTTAACTCATATTTTTGGTTATTTATTATTTTTGTATATAAGAAGGGTAGCTGTCCTAAGAGTGATTGAAAAAGGCTCTAGAAAATATTATAGAAAGGAGTATTTTCTTTTTCTTTCTTTTTTCATTAGAGATTTATGTTATTCTAATTTCACAGCACGAGAGAGAGAGAGAGAGAGAGAGAGAGAGAGAGAGAGAGAGAGATATTCAACAAATCTGATACTGTATGTCCCATTTTTCCATTATTTAGTTTAATATGACTTAAGTTTGCAATGCTATAAATTAATGTGACTTAAGCTTACAGTGATATATTTTAGTATTACTATTGTTTGCAGTTCTGTATAGTTTAACCCCCTCAGTACTGGAACCCATTTTTACCACAAGTTTTGAGTATGACAAGATTTTATTCACATCAGGAAAGATCTATGTAGGTCAGAAGATTAATATCCAGAGTATTCACTATTTCAACCCTCACATGAGTTTCTGTAGCATTATAAAATCACCAGATAGCAGAATGAATATGGAAATGCATCCCAGTACTGAAGGGATTAATATGGGTTTAATGTATATAGTGTCTGTAAGTGTGTGTGGTGTGAGGTGGAGTGACATGTGGTTCGTTGCAGTATATGAGTGAAAACAAGGATGTGGACCTGGAGGACATGACAGACCACCTCATCAGTAATTACCGCGAGTTCCGAGGGAAGAACAGGAAGGCGTTTATGAAGAGTGTTGAGAAGGGTGAGAATCATATACTTTCCACTGTTCGTTTCACCTCCTTGCCACCCTCACCACTTCCCACTCATTCATGGTTCACTCTGGAACTCCCTGTCTGCTTCTATATTTGCAACTCCACATGATTACTGTCTAAGAGGGAGGTTTCAAGATGTTTATCCCTGTCTTTTGTCTAATTTTTGTAAGCTTTAAGGGGACTGGCAAAATAGTGGGTGTTTTTTTCTTTTCTTTTTTTTTGCCTTCTCCCTCACATAAAAGGTCATCTCTGGCATTTTTTTATAGTTATGGTGAGAGCGTCAAGCATTTCATAACACAGACACTTTTCTCCATTTTTTGCCCTTGGCCAGCTTCCCCCCTCTTATATGAAAAAAAAGTAATTTGTGTAGTATTTTTATAGTTATGGAGAGAGAGTCAAGCATTTCACAACAGTCACTAACCTCTTAACTGTTTTCTCTGTCCAGCTTATGAATGGCAGCTGTATTGCCGTCAACTGGACCAAGATAGTGGGGAGGACATAGAGGACAGTGATGGAGGTGGACCGGACATACTGGAGATAACGGAGCCCAGTACACAGCCCAGGGGGAGGAACACCAATACAATGCTCAACAAGATGTACAAGTCTGCCTCGGCTAACTCCTCCCCAAGACCCAAGTAAGAAATGTGTCTGTGTGTGTGTGTTTGCCTAGTTGAGATTTAATATGGTGTGTTCCTATCTCCATTTCTATCTTCACCTAAACTTCCTTTGAATTTGTGCAGATTTTTTGGTGTTTGGTGTATGTCTTTGTGTTAAATTATTCCAGGTTTCTCTGTTGAAGGCTGTGTTTCTTTGGTGTTCTTTAGGCATCTTCCTTTCTTTAGTTTAGTTGAATGTCCTCTTGCTTGTTTTAAATCTCCTATTTCCCTAAGCAGTAGTTCATCATTGTCTATAATTTCCAGCTTGTTAGTGTGTGTGTGTGTGTGTGTGTGTGTGTGTCAGTAAGCCAGTGTTCCTCCACTTACTGCCATCTGCCGTATGTTTTATTTCAGGAATAAAAACGACTTCTATGTGATAGACACCGATGGCAACAACTCCTTCAATGGAACCAGGACACCAGATGTAAGTCACTTGGTTTTCTATCTTCTAATTAAACTCTTTTCTATCTTGTATTAACTCATCAACTTTCCTTTATTTCTCTTATTTCAGTTTCACAATTTTTTATGCTTTCTTTCTTATGGTTTTGATACATTCTTTTATTAGTACATTAAAGTGTGTGTGTGTGTGTGTATGTGTCTGTCTGAGCTACCCATGTAAGATAGCCAGTTAAGTATACAGACACATGTACATGGAAAATTTATAATTACCTTTAGAATCATGAAATCAATAAATACATAATAAAATATTAAAACCAATAAAGGAAAGATGAGAACTGTGCTGTACTCCATGGCAGGGAAGTGCGAGGAAGAGGCGGAAAAAGGAGAAGGAGGGAGACATAGAGGAGCTAATAAAGAGGAAGAAGAAGAAGCAACTCATGGCAGAGGCATCCAGTGTCACTTTGGCTGACATGGCGGGTATCGAGGCACTGGAAGAGGTATGTACATCAGGTTAGGTTAATAAGTTAGGTCTGGTCTGGTTAGGTTAGATATATATATATATATATATATATATATATATATAACCTTTTGCTTTGGTTGGCCTTGTTCGCTTATTTATGTGTTATTTCGTTGATTAGTTTTCCTTTGACGTTTAGGTGTTTTATATTTATTGTTCCATTGTTCATCTGTATTGGTTGCATCACCTACTTGATTTCTTAGCGCATATACTGTGTGAATAGCAAATTAGCAAGATACGATTACTGGTCGTTCCAAGCCGTGACGTGACGTCAGGTGAGGGTGGGAGGGCTACCAGCTCAGCTGTTTGGCGAGTCTTGAATCAGTTTGGTGCGAGCTGAGGGTGTGAGCGGGTTAAAAGGTCTTATCCTATTGAAAAGCCTCTAGTTGAACGAACACGGGGTCTTGAAGTGTTTGACCATTCTAGTGACATATTACCAAGACGATTTTTACCTTCCAAACCCTTTGAGATGAAGTGAAAAGCGGGATTCAACGATCTAAGGACAGAATAAGGAGACCGTGATTGTTGTTCAGTGTTAAGTCATCTTAATACTGGACTAAAGCCCCAAGATGGAATCACAGGGGCTGGACTACGTTATCAAGGTGACTGCAAGCGCTTTGAAGCAAGCCTTAGCCTTACGGTGTCAAGTGTTTATTTAGGGCGAGTCACTCCTGCATAGAGGTGGGGGCTGGGGGGTTATCCACAACAGACCGCAGCGCCATCTGGCATTCTTATTTCATCAGTAATTTTTAGCCTTATCTCTCATTATTATAAGCTCATCTTGCCACATTATGCACTTATGGTACTAAGCTTTCATATTAGCCATTCAGACATAGCTTTCGTGGTCAAGTTTAAGTTTAGTGAAGGTTTAAGTGAGATAGTGGGAGGGTCGGACCCCAACCCGGTGCCCCCGCCGCCCCCGCCGGCCCTGGCGCCAGGCGGCTCATATTTCAGCATATTTTCATTTATTGCTGGACTGCTACTTTAGGCTCAGTAGTGATATTTAATGCTTTTTACGGGTACTGCGGCCTATTTTCAGTAATGTCCATGCGTGTGGGGGGTGGAGAGAACTGTGGTTGGCGCCACTGTGGCGTTAAATAAGGGCTGCTTTTTGTTCCAAATTAATTGGAACGCCCAAGACCCTGTTTTATTTAAGACATTATCAAGTTCTTATTAATTGCCAAAGATAGTCCATATTCAAGTGTGTTTTATGCCCTACAGTTCAGTGAAATTAGTGGAGGGGGAAAAGTGTTTTGTAGCGGTGTTAAAGTTCCATTATTTATTTATTCATCAGCCTGTGAATGATTTATTTCTGCCTCTAGATCACTTTCAAGTGTTAAGAATAATTACAAAGAATTACACAAGTGCTTTGAAGTGGTTTTTGGTTCCTTTGAAGTGGTAGTGACTGAGTATTTAATGAGTTTTAAAAAGGGTCATATTTTTATAAAATACTTTTTTCTAGTGAAAGTTCTTTACAATTACGGTTGTTTGGAGTTTGTTTATACTTTGGGAATTAGTTAGAGTATTTATCCAGCCGGAATATGTCCATTTTTTTGTTCTAAAAGCGTTTTTTCGAAGGGTCATTTTTAAAATGGTCTCCCCTTAAATACGTACGTAAATATAGAGAGTGTAATATAGAGTACCAGGCCGGCTGTGACGTCATCAGCCGTGACGTCATAAGGGCGGGCTCCTCTACTGCCTCTCCTTCTTGACTCGTATCGTCATTATTTAACATGATTTACTGCATGTTTACCGTGTGTGTGTGTGTGTGTGCGTGCGTGCGTGCGTGCGTGTGTGTGTGTGTGTGTGTGTGTGTGTGTGTGTGCACGCCCGCGTGTGTGTGTGTGTGTGTGTGTGTGTGTGATACTGTTATACTGTTGTATCTGGCGTTGTGAGGTGATTTTTCCTGGTATATTGAGGTATTTTCTGGTATATACGTCATGTATGTGTGCATGGACTTGCATGATGTTTTCACTTTTATGTCTTAGCCCCCCACAACATGTGTAGTTGTATTTACAGGGGGGTGTCTGTTTTATGGGAGATGATGTGCTCCTCGGGGCACATCATCTCGCATCTAATTACAGTAAGTGTTTAGGGGGATGTTCCGTGTTGTAGAGAGTGTTTATGTTTTGTGTTTGCGGGTGTTACATTGGGGAGAGAAACCGAGTGCAGCAACCTGATGAGTGAATGGTGAGGAATGTGGAAATGTGCATATAGGGTGATGACAGGATGTGTATTATTAGATTTGGTTGTTAGATTGTTAGGTTGGACAAAGTTACATTATACTTTGTCAGGTAAGGTAAAGTTATATTAATTTATGGTAAGTTAGGTTATGGTGGGTTAAGTTACATTCTAATAGCATAAGTTAGGTTATGGTAGGCTAAGTTACATAATACTAGGTTAGGTTAGGTTAGGGTAGGTTAAGATAGGCAAAATTACACAATACTAAGTTAGAATAGGATAAGTAGATAACATTATACTAGGTTAAATTAAATTAAGTAATATCTTGTGGTATTTATGTATGATATCCTCTACACAACACAGTTAGAGTTAGGTTAGGGGTGTTTAGTGTCGTTCCTGGCTGCCATATAACCCCAAGTCGCACTCAGGAATGAGTAGCATCACTGAATCACCGTTTTCCTCCTCAGCAAATCTGTGACCTGGCCGGCAACTTGAAGTGGCCGGGTGTGCTGCAGCCTCCCATCAAGTCTGCCCTGGTGACGGGTCCCTCTGGCAGCGGCAAGACTACATTTGGTCAGGCTTTGGCAGGGGTGAGTGCTGGTGATTCTAAAAATCTACCACTCTTTTTGTGTATGTAGATTTAACATATAACTAAGATTAAGGTTGATAACAGCATTAAACTGGGATGCATTTTTGAGTTTTGGGTTTAATTAGATGATTTTATTGATATTAGGAAAGGTCTATGGAGGTCAGAAGATTAGTGGGTAGAGTCTATGCTAGTTTCAACCCCTACCTGAGTTTCTGAAGCTGTAGAAAATCAACAAGCAGAATTTATATGAGGAGATTAGACATCCACTTGCGGTAATGATTCCCAAATGGATGAACTCTCAGATAAAAACTCTCCATTAGATCATCTCCTTCACCCCATTAATTCCCGTAAAAAAATCCATATCATTTGAATAAAAAACACACACAGACATCGGAGGCACCAGTAGTGAGGGTGACAGCGACTGAGCTTGTTGGCGGCGTGTCTGGGGAGAGTGAGGAGCGCATCACGGAGGTGTTTGAGCAGGCCGCTGCGATGGCCCCCTGCGTCCTGCTGCTGGAGAAACTCGATGTAGTGGCGCCCAAAGACAGCGGCACTACCAAGGGATTAGAAAGGAGGATTTGCACTCAATTGTCTTCGTGTTTGGCTAGTAAGTGTGTGCATATTTACCTAGTTATATTTGCCTAGTTGCATCTACAGGGTTCAAGCAGTACTCATATCCTGTCTCCATATCAAAATTGATCCAATTTAATCTTGAATGTCTGCATACTGTCAGCCTCAACAATATCTTCACTCAATCCATCCCACACATCCTCCTCCACTGTTCTGTGAGGAAAGATGAACTTCTTGACATGCCCCGAGCACTGACTTTTTCCAATCTTTCTTAAATGTCCTCCTGTATGTCTTGTTTCATTTGTTACCATCATCACTAGGTGTATGTGTAATTTTAAGGAACTGGAAAAATTAGTGGGCTTTGTATTAGCATTGATTTTTTTCCCTAGTGTCCAGTTTCCCTGTAAAAATAAACAAATAATTCTGACAGACCTCAAGACAAAGCACAAGGATAAACAGGTGCTGGTGCTCGGAGAAACGACTCGCCCTGAGAAGCTTGACTGGGATTTACGGGGAAGCTTTGATCTGGAGGTGTTCATGGCAATCCCCACTGAGGAGGCACGGGGAAAGATCCTGAAGGTGAGGCAGGGGTGGGCTGTTGATGATAAATGTATGAGGGTTTTTTTATATTTTTTTTCAGGGATTAAAAGACATTGTGTGTGTGTAAGAATTGATATGTGTAGCTTAACCCCTTCAGTACTGGGACACATATTTTTCTATGATTTTTTTGTGTGATTAGATGATTTTATTGACATTAGAAAATCTCTATGGAGGTCATAAGATTACTGGCCAGAGTCTTCACTATTCTAATCCCCAAATAAGTTTCTGAAGCTGTAGAAAATTACCAAATAATAGTAAAAAGAACCTATATAAAGAATGCATCATAGTACTGTAAGGCTTAAATCCATCCACATACCCAAACTATAAAGATATACTTATATGAATTGCTTGACTCCAGCTGCTGTGTGGTGGGTGTGTGGTGGACAGCAGTCTGGGTGGGAGCTTTGAGGAGATTGCCTACCGCACCCCAGGCTATGTGGCTGGAGACCTCAAGAAACTGGTGGAGAAGGCACAGAGTCTGGCGTGGAGGAGGTAAGCACAGCACCAGTTTGAGTGAAAGGTGTAAGAGATGTGGAAGAGGAGAGAATGAATAATAACTACCTTGGATTTGCTGTGGGGTTGGAGTAGTATATGCTGTGTCTGTGTGTTGTTAATAAGAAGTACTTTGAATTTGCTGTGGGATTGAGTAGTGTATGCTGTGTCTTTCTGTCTCGTTAATAAGAAATACCCTAGATTTGCTGTTGGAATGAAATAGTATATGCTGTTTGTCTATTTCATTTCTTTCATGTCTTTTTAATTCTTTCCTCGTGGGTGTGCAGGAAGAAAGAGAGTTTACGGGACGGCACCACAGGAGGCTGTCTGGAGGAGAGGGTGAAGGACTTCCTGGGACACCTTGGCAAGATGTGTGAGGCGGAGGAGCAGAAAGTCAACATCACTGTCACCATGGAAGACTTCATGGAGGCTCTGCTGGTATACACACACACTTATAGATACACAATATTGGAAATTAGAAAGTAGAAAAAAGTAAAGGAAAGCATGAAAGAGGAAGAATGATATAATACCATGTACAATATAACTCCAACACACACAGACACACAGACAGCTCATAGAGTTATCTTCTTCCCCAGCACATCACTCCAGCCCTGAAGAGAGAAGGGTTCCCCACTGTTCCAGATGTCACTTGGCAGGACATTGGAGGCTTGGAGGACATCAAGAGGGAACTGAGAGAGAAGATTCTTGTGAGTGGCTGATGTGTGTGTGTGAGAGAGAGAGAGAGATGATTGAAGATATATAAGAACCTTGTCAGTGTTAAGATTTCGTTGTTTTAGGACTGAGTTGTGGTGTCACATAATGAGGCTGACTGTGGCAAGACATGTGTTAATATGTGGGTAAGTGTGACTGGTGTATGGGTATGCTAACCTCACCTAACCTAACCACCACACCCCCAGGAACCCATCAAGTTCGCCAAGCTGCATGAAGAACTAGGACTGAACCGCCCCAATGGTGTGCTCATGTGGGGACCTCCTGGGTGTGGCAAGACTCTGCTGGCCAAGGCTGTGGCTAATGAGGCGGGCGTGAACCTCCTGCCAGTCATGGGGCCAGAGCTGCTCAACATGGTAAGTGACAGAGGGACGGAATGTTAAGGAGTGATAGAAAATAGCTGTCTGTCTTTATCATTGCATCACCAGAGAGAGAGAGAGAGAAAGTATTAAGGGAAAGTTTCTACAAGGTTAGTGTTCTCTATTTCCACAGGTCAGAATATGAAGGAATGATTTCTCCCTTTATCTGTCTCATGCTTGCCTCTATCTTTGCAGTACCAAGGAGAGAGTGAGCGTGCGGTGAGGGAAGTGTTCTACAGGGCCAGAAACGTTGCGCCGTGTGTCATCTTCTTTGACGAGTTTGATTCCCTCTGTCCTGTCAGAAGCAAAGGAGAACAGGTGAGAAGTGACACCATATGTTACTTGATGCTCTATTTACTCTCTCCTTGTTTTCAATGAGTCCTCAATTTAATTGATATGGGAACTGGGAAGTGTGTCTAAGTTCTGGTGTTGTATTTACTCTCTCCTTGTTTTCCATCAGTCCTCAATTTAATGGTCTTGGGAAATGGGAAGTGTGTGGCCAGCTGTGTGTCTCTGGTGCTGTACATTGAGGCTGAGAGTATGAATGAGTGTGTTTCGGATTGAAAGTCTGAGAAGATTATAGTGAATGAAAACAGGAAATCAGTTTGGTATTAGAAAGAACAAATAGATTACCATTATCTGTCACTAACATGCTTTTCCCTCTCTCGTGTAACAGGGCGGGAGCAAAACCACCATTGTGAACACCCTGCTGACTGAAATGAACGGTTTTGCCAAGAGAGAGGATGTGTACGTCATTGCAGCAACCAACAGACCAGACATCCTTGACCCAGCTGTCACCAGACCAGGAAGGTTCGACACTCTCCTCTATGTGGACGTGCCAGATTATGAAGGCAGAGTGTCCATCTTCAAAGCCAGAACTAAGGTGAGGAAGAAAAGAATGGGAGTAGAAAGATAAGGTTTTTTTTTTTTTTTACTTCATATAACAGGGAAGAAACATTGCAACCTAACCTTTCCTTCTGTGATTATGAAGGCAGGGAGGGTGTCCATCTTCAAAACCAGAACTAAGGTGACAAAGGAAGCAAAAAATGGGAGTAGGAAGATGAGTTTTTTTCACCTCATATCATAGGGAGGAAATATTGCAACCTTACATTTTCTACTGAGATTATCCCCTTTCATTACTGGGACACATTTTTACCACAGGCTTGGGTGAGATTAGATGATTTTATGGTCCATGGGGGTAAGAAGATTAATAGCCAGAGTCTGTACCATTTTAATCTGAGATGTGAATGTTTTAGTGAAGGTATATTTTGAGTTAGGTTAGGTTTGTTCATGTTATGTTTGTTTGTATGTTGAGGTATGAGTGTGTTCATTTGTGTGTGTGTGTTTGTAAGAGTTTCTGAAGCTGTATAGAATAACCAAATAACAAGCAAAATGAATATAAAAATCTGACCCAATACTGAAGGGGAGTTAAACTGAGAAGCCTTCCCCACCATGCCCCACAGAACGGTACCTGTCCAGCCCTAGCCCCTGATGTCAACCTTGAGGAAGTGTCCAGGCTGTGTGATAACTTCTCGGGTGCCGACTGTGACCAGCTGGTGTATTTGGCTGGCAAGGAGCTGATCAGGGAGGTTATCCACATCACATCCTCCTCCTCGGCCACCTTCAGCCCCTCCCAGCCCTCAGATGAGTCAGTAGAGAAGAGACTTGTGGCCAGGAGACATTTTTCAGCTGCCCTTAGGAAGATGAAGCCATCAATATCTGCTGAGGTTGGTACTGATGTATTGTATATGCTGAGGGAAATAAGTAAATCTCGTATTCTTAGTTACTTCTGCTCTTCACCTTTATTATTTCAATTGGCATGAATTCTATAAGGTGTTTTTCCATTTGTAAGGGAAGAGTGACAAGATTTCTATATTATTAACCGGAGAGACACTTGAAAACCTCACTAATCATTTGTATCATTGGAAAATAGTCATATTGAGAGAGCAAAGTGTTTCTGAATACTGACCCAAGATACAGAATTATCTCCTTTCTTTTTCTACTTTCCTGTCTTTTTTTTCCTACTCTCATCATCTGTGCAGTATTGCACCAGGTCACCTCATAAAAGCTGCAAGATCTGTCACTCTTTCCCCCCTATAGAAACTTATCAGCTATTCACATTCCTTCACTACCATAGTCTGTAGAAAAGGTGTCATTGAACCATTTGACCAGCATTGCCCCTCTCCCCACATAGGAACAAAGACGTTACAAGAAGCTGCACAATAAGATGGAGGCCAGTGTGGTGCAGGGGAATCTTAAAATTTTCCCCGAGGATGCCCCGCCCCTTGTTCAGCCCCCATCAGATGACCCACAGCCCATGGAGGTGGCTGATGACAAGAACACCACTGCTAATAGTTAATAGAACAAATTGGGCTGTTAGTTTTATTTTTAGTATTTATATCCAACGGAGGGAGGATGAAAGACTAATAAATGTCTCATTATTTGCATGTTGTCTCCATTTCTTAAGAGAAGGAGGAAGAGTAAAGGTTAGAAAAGATGAGGAAGAGGAGGAGGAGGAGGATTAAGGCTTTATGGACTCCTTTCTTCTTCAGTATAGATAAACCATCACACACACACCAAAAGAACTTCAAAGTCATAATCTCAATGTGTTAATCTCAAGACTTTGCTTATCTTTTAAATCCCAGAAAGTGCTGCCTCATTCACTCTCCTAGTCAAGTAGTGTAGTGGAGTCAATGGTGTGTGATGGTGTAGTGTTTGTCGGGCATTTCTTCCAGTAGCTGCAACACCTGAAGGGTATGGTGTATAGTATATAGTATTTATTCTCTCTCTCTCTCTCTCTCTCTCTCTCTCTCTCTCTCTCTGGGAAGTGGGGATAAAAGGAAGAATAGAGAATAGGTGGGTGAGGAAGGGAATCATAATGAGAGGAAGTGTCACTGGGGCTTAATAACCCAGGTGGTGTGCGTCGTTTGTCTTTTTTTTGAGCCATGTGTTATTCGAGTTGCAAAGGAGGCAAGGTGAAGTTCGGCCACACCCCGCCCCAGCCTACCACACCAGCACCTCGCCCGCCCCTCCACACCCCTGCAGCAGCCATGGAACCCCCGGCCCCTCTGTCCCCTCCCTTAATGACTAGCCGTATTTATTGGTTTAAAACCTATACAGCGTTGTTTGTTAATTACGCTGGTTTCCTCGTTACATTCGTTGTCAGGTTACTGGCAGTTACAAGATCATTGTGATGGATTGTTTGTAAGGAGGGGAGAATTGTTGGAATACACATAGATAGTTTTGTCTGGCAAGTTGAGTAGCAGTGATAGACATGGTGCAAGCCCCATCTTATATACCGGGTCGCCTTGTGTATAGTCCGGCATATACGGCAATTAGAAATATCTATCACCGTTAAAAGTTCATTGAGAGAGAGAGAGAGAGAGAGAGAGAGAGAGAGATTGTTTTCATGTTTCCCAGCGTTAGTTTTATTTCCCCCTTGTTTTCTTCGTTTGTTTACTTGCTTAGGCTTTTTCTTTACATTTTTATTGCTTTGGTGTTTTGCGAGTGTTTGATAACTTGTTTTATGGTTTAGTTTCTATTCCACACTGATTTAGTTGTATTTCTTGATTTTCTGGTTGTGTTTCAAGTGTCAAGTTATCTCTTTTCCTTGCTTGGCCTTGTTCGCTTATTTATGTGTTATTTCGTTGATTAGTTTTCCTTTGACGTTTAGGTGTTTTATATTTATTGTTCCATTGTTCATCTGTAGTGGTTGCATCACCTACTTGATTTCTTAGCGCATATACTGTGTGAATAGCAAATTAGCAAGATACGATTACTGGTCGTTCCAAGCCGTGACGTGACGTCAGCTGAGAGTGGGAGGGCTACCAGCTCAGCTGTTTGGCAAGTCTTGAATCAGTTTGTTGTGAGCTGAGGGTGTGAGCAGGTTAAAAGGTCTTATCCTATTGAAAAGCCTCTAGTTGAACGAACACGGGATCTTGAAGTGTTTTACCATTCTAGTAACATATTACCAAGACGATTTTTACCTTCCAAACCCTTTGAGATGAAGTGAAAAGCGGGATTCAACGATCTAAGGACAGAATAAGGAGACCGTGATTGTTGTTCAGTGTTAAGTCATCTTAATACTGGACTAAAGCCCCAAGATGGAATCACAGGGGCTGGACTACGTTATCAAGGTGACTGCAAGCGCTGTGAAGCAAGCCTTATGGTGTCAGTGTTTATTTAGGGCGAGTCACTCCTCCATAGAGGTGGGGGCTGGGGGGTTATCTCACAACAGACCGCAGCGCCATCTGGCATTCTTATTTCATCAGTAATTTTTAGCCTTATCTTTCATTATTATAAGCTCATCATGCCATATTATGCACTTATGGTACTAGACTTTCATATTAGCCATTCAGACATAGCTTTCGTGGTCAAGTTTAAGTTTAGTGAAGGTTTAAGTGAGATAGTGGGAGGGTCGGACCCCAACCCGGTGCCCCCGCCGCCCCCGCCGGCCCTGGCGCCAGGCGGCTCATATTTCAGCATATTTTCATTTATTGCTGGACTGCTACTTTAGGCTCAGTAGTGATATTTAATGCTTTTTACGGGCACTGCGGCCTATTTTCAGTAATGTCCATGCGTGTGGAGGGTGGAGAGAACTGTGGTTGGCGCCACTGTGGCGTTAAATAAGGGCTGCTTTTTGTTCCAAATTAATTGGAACGCCCAAGACCCTGTTTTATTTAAGACATTATCAAGTTCTTATTAATTGCCAAAGATAGTCCATATTCAAGTGTGTTTTATGCCCTACAGTTCAGTGAAATTAGTGGAGGGGGAAAAGTGTTTTGTAGCGGTGTTAAAGTTCCATTATTTATTTATTCATCAGCCTGTGAATGATTTATTTCTGCCTCTAGATCACTTTCAAGTGTTAAGAATAATTACAAAGAATTACACAAGTGCTTTGAAGTGGTTTTTGGTTCCTTTGAAGTGGTAGTGACTGAGTATTTAATGAGTTTTAAAAAGGGTCATATTTTTATAAAATACTTTTTTCTAGTGAAAGTTCTTTACAATTACGGTTGTTTGGAGTTTGTTTATACTTTGGGAATTAGTTAGAGTATTTATCCAGCCGGAATATGTCCATTTTTTTGTTCTAAAAGCGTTTTTTCGAAGGGTCATTTTTAAAATGGTCTCCCCTAAAATACGTACGTAAATATAGAGAGTGTAATATAGAGTACCAGGCCGGCTGTGACGTCATCAGCCGTGACGTCATAAGGGCGGGCTCCTCTACTGCCTCTCCTTCTTGACTCGTATCGTCATTATTTAACATGATTTACTGCATGTTTACCGTGTGTGTGTGCGTGTGCGTGCGCGTGCGTGTGTGTGTGTGTGTGTGTGTGTGTGTGTGTGTGTGTGTGTGTGTGTAATACTGTTATACTGTTATATTTGCTCTTGTCATATCTAGGGTTGTGAAGTGATTTTTCTTGGTACATTGAGGTATTTTCTGGTATATACGTCATGTGTGTGTGCATGGACTTGCACGATGTTTACACTTTCATGTCTTAGCCCCCCACAACATGTGTAGTTGTATTTACAGAGGCGTGTCTGTTTCATGCGAGATGATGTGCTCCTCGGGGTACATTATCTCGCATTTAATTAAGTGTTTATGGGGATGCGGTGTTGTGAGTGTTCCACGGTGTGAATGTGTTGTTGTGTGGGTTTACATATATACACTTTTTACATTAATCAGGGGACGCCGCGATACAAATAGGGAAATGTTCGGTCTAGAGAGAGGGAATCAAATGACGTGTGACTATAAGAATATTGTGAAAGATTTGGTTATATATTTTTAATGGTGATACTCTGAAAACTAGGCGAACGAACACACAGCCTCTCAGTCAGGGACAGGCCACTGTTTACTGCAGTTTTTCAACTATAAATTTTCTTTTCTTCATTATATTTTCAAGGTTTTCTGGTAGAGTAAAGGCCAGCGTCCATTAGCAGGGTGAGTAATGGAGAGAAGGTACCATTATAGAGACCATTATAGCATTGATTTGTCACCTGCATCAATCACAGCCTCGTAAACTATTGATGTCTGATTGTGGTGGAGCTGAGATCTCCGTCACTGTACAGTCCAGCAGTGGTTCTCAGCCTTTTTACTACCACACCGCCTCTAAGAAGTTGTCTTTCCCAACACGCCCTCCTTGCATCTGTAAAATACAATTACCTCCCAGATATTAGAGGAAAAGCCGATATTTTTTGTGTGTATTTTTTATAAGCTTATTACTGAACCATACTCTCGTTAAAACAAATACAAATATAATTAACAAAATACTGTTCATTCCAAAGGATTCACACCCTCCTTGGAAATTACTGACGCCCAGACGGATTCTCGAGTATTTCTCCAGTTAATAACATGGAACCTTACTTATTTATCACTAGAATAGTAGGAATGCCCTAAAAAAAAAAAATAAATAAAAAAAAGTCAACTTCAACTAGAGACTCTGGAAAGGAATGGAAACCTTTCAGGATGATTTACGTAGCGCCGATTTTCCCTCCATTCCAGCATGAACCGAGCCAGCAACATGGTGAGAGTACTGGGAGAGGACGGCGGGCGGAGTCCTTCACTCTCTGGTGGACACATGGTGGTGCAGTCCTCCAGGCCTCCATGGCTCAGGCTCCTGCGGAAGTGGGGGCTGCAGTTGCTGATACTGACGGTAGTGGTGGTGGTGGCGGTGGTGGTGCCCGTGGTGGTGTCCTTGTCTCACAGGAGCGAAGTGCCCGCCGGCCGCATCTCCTGTTCCAGAGGTAAGGATATTGTATGAGTATGTATCACACTCACACAGTAAGACACTCACTCCTACCTTTAAAACCCTCTCCTCCTCTCTGCTACTACTACTACTAGCACTACTATTATAGCTGGGCGTCACGGTAACAAAAATTCTCACGATAAACCCTCTTCTTACTTGCCTTACTTCTTTTTATTGATGTTCTTTCTATCTTTGTTTATTTTGTTGTACTTTATAAATATTGATGATACCAATGAATTGTCAGGTAACCGATAATCAAATAATATTGTAATAATAAACTATATCAATCATTTATCGCAATAGCCAACACACCATCTCTCTCTCTCTCTCTCTCTCTCTCTCTCTCTCTCTCTCTCTCTCTCTCTCTCTCGTGGGCTTTGACATCACAAGTGCCTCGCCATGGGATGGAGGGCAGCAACACGTCTATTGATAGTCATTGTAGGTGTAGAGCGTGGGGTTACTTTGAGCGCTGCGTCACTGCACACTACATAGTATTACATCCCCGTGCCCTGCTCCGCTCCGCCCCGCCCCGCCCCGCGTCCTTAAGCTGTGTCTTGTCTCGGCCACTTTCCACAAGACAACGTTCTTTCCCACACCACACCGCCGCCAAATCCTTTCCCACATTTAGACTTAATATTAATGATAATACTTCACTATTGCTCTTAGACAACACATGGGGGGGGGGGGGGAGAGAAACACATAGCTATGTACCATTGAAAATAACATATATGAACCATTTTTAGCTCGAATGCTTTCAAAATAAGACGTTGAAATCTTTATCATAGGCAGACAAAGCTAATGTTTTGGTGAGGGCCAGAAATCACTTTGCAGTCACATAATGCTGTTGTCAGGTGTAAGGACAACACGTTACTAGTATCAGGGAAAACCATTCTGACTGCTTCCGCGCCTTATCTCTCCCCCACTGCATTCAGAAGCCTCTCCATAAAGTGACGTGGATTTTTAAGTTTTTTTTTTTATTTTATTATAGTGATAGATCATTAAGATTTCTACATTATGAACTGGATAAACCGCTAAACATCCCTGTAGCCTTTGAAAATAGTTACAGTGAGAGAGCAAAGCGCTGAACACTGACCGCTATACGCAGGAGAGGTCAGCGGGTGCAGGCGAGGTGATGGCCGGACTCACTACCAAGGTCAAGGTGACAGCTGGGGTGGTGGCGGTGGTGGTGGTTGTCATCATACTAGCCGCTGTGTTAAGTGGTAATGATGCGCCTCCAATTCAAGATCATTCCTCAGTGAGTTGTCTGAGGCATGCGGGTAAGCTGAGAGAGAGAGAGAGAGAGAGAGAGAGAGAGAGAGAGAGAGAGAGAGATTCTTGCTGTTCTTGTGAGAGGATAAAGACATTACTACATTATTAACATTAGTAACATTCTTGAGGACCCGGCTAATCATTTTTGTGAACCTAGAAAATAGTTACGATGAGATTAGCTGTTTCAGAATCCTTACCAACCATTCACATACCATTCCACAGCAACGAAGGAAGACTGCGAGGCTGTGGGATGTCTTTGGGATGCATGGGGAGAGAATGTCCCTACCTGTTACTTCCCACCAGCCTCCCTCCACGGCTATTCTGTCACTGACCTGTGGAATATACCCTCTGAGCATGGTATGTTGGCCGAACTGAGACTCAAGGACACTTCAGCGCGGGTTGTGCCATATCTGAAGGAGGAGCTGACGGTGGAGGTGAAGCTGTACAGTGCGGAGGTCCTGCGTATCAAGGTGAGCAAGGATTCTTATAATATCCTTGTGGTGAAGCGTGTAGAACCGGTTATAATTATACTGTATGAAGTAGTGTTTCTTTCTTTCTTTTTTTTTACCAATACATTTATTATTATTATTATTATTATTATTATTATTATTATTATTATTATTATTATTATTAGAGAGACAGAGCAAACTTTATAATGATGTGACTGGTCTAATTCCACAGATAGGGCCTGAAGAGAAGCAATTTGAGCCCCCAGTGCCCGTACAGTTGCCTGACACCCCAACACAGGAGCAGCAGCAGCAACAATTCCTCTGCAATGTGTCCCTGGGAGAGGAGGGCGGTGACTTCAGGCTGGTGGTGCGACGCAGTGAGAGTGACACTGTGCTGTGAGTCTGCCTTCCTTGTCTGGCTGCTGGCAATGTTAGAGAGAGAGAGAGGTGGGGGGGGGGGATCTAGGTTGAGTTTCATAGTTCAATTAGCTTTAAATAAATTCAGTTCATTATTTTCATTGGTAATTTCTTCACTGTGCATATGGGGATTTAGAAAAGCATCATATTTTTGTTGAAAAGGGAAACAGTCACTCAAAATAGATACACAAAAGGATCTTCCATAAAACCCATTCACATTTTCCTCTTCCCTCACTCAAAATGAATAGAAAAAAAATCATCCATAAAACTTATTCACATTTTCCTCTTCCCTTACTCAAAATCAATAGATAAAAGAATCTTCCATAAAACCCATCCACATTTTCCTCTTCCCTCACTCAAGATCATCACTCACAGGTTTGACACAGGTGTGGGCGGCTTCACCTTCGCTGACCAGTACCTGCAGGTGGCCACTAGTCTTGCCTCTCGTAACCTGTATGGCCTTGGGGAGTCCCACCACCAGTCCCTGCGCCACGACCTCCACTACAAGACCTGGCCCATGTTTGCCCGCGACCAACCACCAGGGCCGGTAAATTACAGTGCATAATGGGTTTAATGGTAAAGAGAGATGTTGTAATGCTAAAATGGCCATGTAACAATACACATTTTGCTCCTCCTGTATGTGTCTGTGTGCGTGTCCTGCCTCACCACCTGCCAGCCCGGGGAGAACCTGTATGGAGTGCACCCAGTGTATATGGTCCTGGAGGAGACAGGGGAGGCACACATGGTTCTCTGGCTCAACAGTAATGCCATGGGTGAGCAGTTTGTAGTTTTACTTGTTGAAGGAAGATAACTCAGTGATTTGTGTGTTATGGTGCTTTGCTTTCCTGTGTGTGTGGTGAGGCTTTACACTGAAACACACACCATTAATTAAATATTTTAATTCCTCTTCTTTTCCTTTTTACAAGTATTAACATTATATCACCTATATTTACTCAGACCATTACCATTTCTCTACTATTTACTTTTTTAGAGGCTGAGACAATGCCACTGCCAGGCCTCACCTTGCGGTCCATTGGGGGGGTGATGGACCTGTACTTCTTCCTGGGCCCCACCCCCGCCCAGGCCCTGCAGCAGTACATTGCTACCATCGGCCGCCCTGCCTTGCCTCCCTACTGGGCCCTGGGCTTCCAATTGTGTCGGTGAGCTGCTGGTATTTCTTCCCTTGTTTAGATCCTGGCCAGTGCTCCTCCTATTTATTTAATAAAAGAAAACCTAACTGTTATTTCTTCCCTTTGTTTATGTGTAGATCTTGTTTAGTGCTTCTATGTAACAAAAGAAAACTTAGCATATTTCTTCCCTTTATTTAGATCTAGGTTAGTACTCCTCCTATATAACAAGAGGAAATCTAACTTATTTCTTCCCTTTATTTAGATCTTGGCCACTGCTCATCCTATATAGCAGAAGCAAACCTAAACTTACAGTGGAGTGGCATTAGTGTGGGATACCTGTGCAGTGATGTCTGTGGTGTTGTCATCCACTAATGCCTTACTGCACCCTCAGGTATGGCTACAACAGCCTGGACAACCTGAAGGCGGCTGTCTCTCGCACCAGACGACATGGTATTCCTCAGGTGTGCATATGTGTGTGTGTGTGTGGTGAACTCTTTGTAGTCATTTCAAAACACTTATTCCTGACTGCTGTGTAATCCTTTTTGGTTTTCTCTTTGTGGATAGTCAAAATGAGAGGGCTTTTTCTTCCTTTAATGCTCCTTCAGGCCAGTGTCTCACATATAAAAAAATAATTATGATGTATCTTGCATTTCACAACCACCATTTGTCATCAGGATTAAGGGAGTGAAATATAACTGGCTGAGAGTTGAAAGTTTTCTTCTGTAGACTGAAACACTCAAAACACTTTATTGTACAGTGTTAAGATATAGCAGTGGGAGGGAAAGCACAGGTGGTATGGGAGTGTGGCAGCATATAGTCACCCCTACCACTAATAGGTGAATGGCAGTGACCCTTGATAACCCCTGCAACTAATGGGTGAATGACAGGGACCTTTGATAACCCGTGCAACTGATGGATGTATGACAGGGACCCTTAATAACCACTGATGGGTGAATGGCAGCCTAGTGACCCTTGTTCTGTGCCATCAGGATGTGCAGTACGCTGACATTGACCACATGGACCGACGGCTGGATTTCACTGTGGACCAAGTTAATTTTACTGGACTCGAAGATTATGTGCGTGAGGTGAAGAAGGAAGGACTGCGCTTCATCATCATTTTAGACCCGGCCATCAATGCTGAGGTAACTTACTGACTCGTTTTGTTTAAAAAAGATTGATATATTCCTCTTCCACACTTGGCTGAAGTAATCTCATTAATCCAGCATGTATAGTTAATGTAAGGACTGCATATTGTTTTTGTTGCCTTTGGCTGGATTTCTCTCTTCTTACACAGAAAACAAAATATCTCCTCTCTTTTACATTTAACTAAAGTAGACTAATTTATCCAGTCTTGATAAATAACCCCTTCATTACTGGAACACACTTTTTACCATGAGTTTTGGGTGTGATTATATGATTTTATTGACATTAAGAAGAGTCTGAATTCCTTCACTGTCACACCAGATGGGGGAAGAGTACCCAGTGCACAAGAGGGCGAGAGACAGAGACGTGTACATCACCTGGCCAACAAACCTGGTGCCCCAAGACAACTTTAACTTGGGTGCTGGGGACATCATGCTGGGATATGTGAGTGTCCGTCTGTCTCAATGAATACGTGTACTTATAATGCCTTAGAGTTTTATGAGGTATTTTCATTCCTACAAACACTGGCGTTAATCGGGTGTGTGTGTGATGGTTCTGTGTTGTTGCAGGTGTGGCCAGATAACCGCACGGCTTTCCCAGACTTCTTCCGCAGCTCAACTAAGGCATGGTGGAAGGAGGAAATACGGCTGTTGTACGCTGAAAAGGGCCTGGAGTTTGATGGCTTGTGGATTGTAAGTGTGGGGGGGTGTGTGTGTCCGGTGGAGGCTAAGAAACACTCCGTTCTCTCACCACAACTATTTTCAAAGGCCACAGAGTACAAGACTGGTTTCTGAGGGTATTTCTTCTGTCAGTTATATAGTACTCTCATTAATTTGTCATTAGAACCATAAAAAACACCCTCAAAAACTTGCATCACTTAAACACCTGTTGAAATAGTGGAGGTGCAGTGGTGAAGTGTGTCTGAATATTGGCTTAAGGGTGGAGTATATGTGTGAGACTGAGGTTCTGAGTGCCACCATAAGTTAAGGGCAGTGAGACAAGTGTGAGTGTTGTGGTGATGTGATAGCATGGCCTTGTCTTGAATACATTTGCCATGCTACCGGACAACTCTGATATCTGTTAATTTGTTCCTGTTCTGTGCTGAATGTAGGGAAAGAAACAAAAGAGAGAGAGAGAGAGAGAGACGCATCTTGTTACCTCCACACAGGACATGAATGAGCCAGCCAACTTTGGGACGAACGAGGAGCAGCCTTGGAACTGGCCAGAGGGGAGGGAGCCATGGAGCCTGACCTGCCCCAACACAACCCTGGAGGACCCCCCTTACCTGCCTGCTGCTGTCACCGTGTGGGGCCCAGGCAAGCGGTGAGTCTAGCTTGTTTTAGGTGGCAGGTTCCTCTCACCCTTAGAAACATTTAGCTGGGATGTGTATGGGATGTATAGAAAGAAATTGTTGTTTTATACAGTTCATGATAACTTACTTTGCTTAGAGTTATGGTTCATATTCAGAAATGCTTTGCTCTCTCAACATGACTATTTTCAAACGCCATAGAGATGATTCATGGGGTTTTTAAGAGCGTTTCTTCATTTCATAATGTGGAAATCTTGTCACTCTGCCTCTAGAACATTGAAAACACCTGAAAAAACTCCTGTCAATTTGAATAAAACCTTCTGAAATAGTGGAGGTAAATCCTGTAAATGTTTGAGAATATGAGCATAACTCTCTTCTACTGCCTATGACTTGGTTGATTTTGTGTGTTCCTCACCACCGGTTGTCACTGCAGACTGTCAGACAAGACAATCTGCATGGAGGGACGGCAGGGAGACCAGAAACAGTTCACTCACTATGATGTCCACAACTTGTATGGCTGGTCACAGGCTCAGCCCACCCTGGAGTGAGTGTCTGCTTCTGCTGTGTGTGTCTGTCTGTCTGTATACCAGGTAGGCAGTCCCCACAGCTCCATTCCTGAGACAAGGGTTCCTCCACAGCAAGGCACAACACCTTTATATTGTGTTACCTCTGCTCCTTCATAGTCACACTGTATCTACTTTACTCCTGAGACCACAGCATTTACAGGGTATTTCCACAGCAAGGCCTGATAGCTTACACTGTTTTATCAAAGCTTTCATCCACAAAGTCTGTTTTGCTAATTATCCAGAGGCAAAAATTTTACTAAAAGTTCAATTTGTTATCTTACTGAGCATTTGAAATATGTACCTGTTGTCCATGGTTTATTAATTTGACTGTTTGTATTCCATGTGGTGTTGATGTGTGACTGTTGTCTGGCTCCAGGGCACTGCAGGCTGTGACAGGGAAGAGAGGCATTGTGATAAGCCGGTCCACCTTCCCCTCCAGCGGGCGTTGGGTGGGGCACTGGCTGGGAGACAACTCGGCGCGCTGGACAGACATGCACAAGTCCATCATTGGTGAGTGGTCCAGCCATCTGTCCTGAACACTGCTGCTTCATTACATTACAGAAACAATAAGTGGACACTGAAAATATATGCCAAAACACACATGAGGTGGCAGTGAGTAGTGACAGTGGCAGTGTTTGTGTTAGCTGCATGCCTGGCACTCCCTCTGGCAGGTATGATGGAGTTCAACCTGTTTGGGATTCCCTACATTGGTGCTGACATCTGTGGCTTCTTTGGGGACACAAGTGAGGAGATGTGTGGGCGGTGGATGGAAGTGGGCGCCTTCTACCCCTTCAGCAGGAACCACAACACCCTGGGTGCTGCTGATCATGTAATGTACACTTGCTTCCCCCGCTGCTGCATTCACTGCCTGAACACACATTGATCTTTCTTACCCATTCATCCAGACAGTAATCTTTTCTATGTATGTGTTCATATTGTGATGGTTTTTTTTTTTTAGATAAAGATAAGCATTTATTGTTTATATTGTGTCAGCATGGTGCCTTGTCAGTGTTTGCAGCATGCTGACTTACACCCCTTGCTTGGCAGGACCCCGGACTGTGGCCCAGTGTGGCAGCGGCCAGCCGGGCAGCCCTGACGGTCCGATACACTCTGCTGCCCTACCTGTACACCCTCCACCACCTGGCTGCCACACAGGGCCACTCTGTCATCAGACCATTGTTCTTTGAGTGAGTGGTGTGATGGTGTTATGATGCAAGGAACGTAGGGACAGCGGGAGTGGAAAAGGACACTTGTGGTCAATAAGTATGGTTGTAAAATTGGCATTAGTTGATGGAGGAAGTGAAGCATCATGATTCAGCAGTCTCTGCCTCAGCTGTCATAGTTCAGTGCAGGACAGGTGTAGCTTTGGGACTGTGTAGTGCAGACAGAGCCATCCATCCCTCTATCCCGTCACTGTTGGTGTTGTTGTGTGCACTGCAGGTTCCCCAACACCCCGGCAAGCTGGGGCGTGGACGACCAGTTCTTGTGGGGGCCGTGGCTGATGGTGGCACCGGTGCTGGAACAGGTGTGTGTGTGTGTGTGTGTGTGTGTGTGTGTGTGTGTGTGTGTGTGTCCAGTCATTGGTGTACTTGTCACAACACTGCTCTTCTGAAAATTGTTTAAGGACTCATTATAACAGAAGACTCAACTATTTTTCTTTTCTCTCTTTTTCTTTACCACAATTTATAACCTTATTTTAATTTTACCAGGGCATAGTGGCCAGGAATGTGTACTTCCCACCTGCCATCTGGTATGATTACTACATTGTGAGTACCCACTGCATGTATTAATACAAATACAACAGATAATGTACAGTGAGACAGATAATGCCTTTGTTGCTGGTGAGTCAAGGGTGTCACTGCATCCATAACACTCATCTTTGCATTTCACATGAAGCAGTAACCAACACACTGTACCTCTGTGGCAGGGCTGGGCGGTGGAGGGCAGAGACACCACACAGGTAGTGGTAGCACCGCTTGGCCACGTGCCGTTGTATGTGCAGGGTGGAGGAATCCTGGTGACGCAGCAACCTCACGCCAACACCATGCTGTCCAGGTGCAAAGAGAGAGAGAGAAAGATAGGACTTACCATTAGGAAAGATATCACTGTGGCATTCATAGTCTTGTGGATCATTTAACTCAATTACTTATGTTTGTGTCTCTCCCACCCTCCCCAACAGGAGGGAGCCACTGGGCCTGGTGGTGGCACCCAATGGTAGTGGTGATGCACAGGGCTTCTTCTACTGGGATGACGGTGAAGCAATTGGTGAGTTCCTCTAAGTAAAGACAAGACCATTAATGCCTGAAAGTGTGTGTGTGTGTGTGTGTGTGTGTGTGTGTGTGTAGAAATGTGTGAATTCATGTATGTATCTTCATTAATTCTGACTAACTAAATATAAATGGCACGTTTTCAGATCCTATTGGAAGCAACCGATACTTCACATCAGAAATAGTGTACAGTGAGGTGAGGTTCATGTGTCCATGTGTGTCAGAGTGAGAGTTGTAATGAATGAATGTTGTGTGAGTGAGTCATTGTAGCAGTAAGAGTGTTGCCCAGAGAGCTGCTGCCACTCTTCCATGAAAGACAGAATAAATAGATAAATAGAAATAAAGGTGGCAAGGAAAGAAATGATGTGTAATGGAGTGTTGTGATTGGTGCAGGGGTCAGTGGTGTGGCGGGTGGTGCACAACTCACTGCCCAAGGCGTTCTGGCTGGTGCTGTCTGACGTGACTGTGTTTGGCGTGACGGGGCGGCCCGCACAGCTGCTGGTGAATGGCAGGAGGTGGAACAGCGTGGACTGGCACTATAATGCCACCACACAGGTGTGTCACGGCACTGGCCGCCACATACAACTAGAACTTTTTTGTTGATATTATGTAAAACTATGATTTGATTTCTTCCCAAATGTATTGATGCACATATGAAGTGTTGATGGAGTGAGTCTGCTTCATTCCCCTACAAAGCGCCACACACCAGCCTGCCAACTCACTCTCTCCTCCATCCTCAGACTCTGAAGATGTTTGACTTGTTTCTGAATATCGCCATAAACTTCACCTTGTCTTGGACCAACACAGCCACCTTCCTGCTGCACTGCCCGGTCTCCTACCAAGGTCAGTCAGAACACACAGTATTGTGAGGGGAAGGTTAGACTGACAAAGGTGGAAGTCTGAAGCATCACTAGTAACTCTAACATCATCTTTGCCTCCGCAGGAAGACAGGACGGCTCTTCCATCAGCGAGGAGCAGTGCAGGGCCAGGAACTGTGTGTGGGACCAGGAGAGTCAGGTGTGTGTGTGTGTGTTGTCAGCTGTGCTCTGGGGTTTAAGGTCTTTCCCATTCACTCTCTCTCTCTCTCTTTCTTGGTCCATCTATGCTCATTACTTTAATATCAAAATTACTTTATTATTACTTTATCATCATCATTATTATATCTCAGGTGCAGTGTTCCATCCCGCCCCCTGATCAGTATGGCCTGGAGTTTGTTGACGGCCACATCACGGCCACTGCCACAGGTTTCAAGACACGTCTGCGGCCACGAGGTGCTGCCCTCTACCCCGGGGGACCAGAGGAGGTCACATTTGAGGCTTTCCAATATGCCGATTACATGTTGAGAGTGAAGGTACGGCAGCAGCAGCAGTGTTGTGTGTGTGTGTGTGTGTGTGGTGTTTTCTTTCCTTGTATTGACTCTAGTGTGTGTTTTCTTGTTGTTGTCTTTCTTTGTATTGACTCTTGCGTGTGTTGTTGTCTTTCCTTGTATTGATATTTTGTGTATGGTTGAGCTGTAGTGAGGCCAAGACAGTCAGTTCCCTCACCAAGGTCTCTCCACCGCCAGTTTTATGTAGCGGGAGAGGATCGCTTTGAGGTGCCGGTGCCACTGGACCTGCCTCAAGAGGAGCTGTACGCCCCGCTGTACCGCCTGGTGCTGCCGGACGACCCTGCACCGGGAAAGCTGTTCTTCTTCTACGTGATGCGGCCAGACGGCGGCACCGTCCTGTAAGTGTGTGTGGCAATGCTGCTGGAGTTGTGGTGTGGTGTGGTGTGTTAGCTGTGGTCTGATGTATTGCATTGTGTAGTGGTCTCTGTTCAGTGTCCTGTGTGTGTCTTTAATAACTCCTTTACTCTGTATCTTGGCATTGCTTCTGTGCACTGTTCCCTGCTGTGGTGGTGTGGGAGTGTGTATGCACCACATCTCACTGGAAGCATCATTGTCACTCACTCCCTCACCACACAGGTTTGACACAAGGATTGGCGGCCTGACTTTCACCGACCAGTTCCTCAGCATCAGCACAATGTTGCCCAGTAAGAATGTGTACGGCCTTGGGGAGAACACACACAACTCCTTCCGACACAGGATGGATGGCTCAGTGTGGCCGCTCTTCTCCCGAGACGAGGGGCCCGTGCCACAGGTACAGGCAGCTGGCAGGAACTCTAACCAACAGATGGTCTCGTAGCTTTATGTGGCGCTTGTGGCTTGTGTGAAGGAAGGACGTCAGCTTGTGGTTTTGAGAAATACTATAAATCACTTTTGCTTCCCTGTTGCTTTTGAGAAATACTAAAAATCACCTTTGTTTCCTTATCGCAGACTACGAAGCAAGTCAACCACTACGGTGTGCATCCTTTCTATGAGTGTGTGGAGAATGATGGCCGGGCCCACGGTGTGCTGCTCTTCAACAGCAATGCCATGGGTGAGGACTCAGTGACAGCAGACTGACACATCACTCTACACTGTGACATATGAATCATCAAACTGTAGGGTAAGAAAAATTAAATAATATTATCTATGGGTGATGGTGATGAGTGCACCCCTTCCCCCAGACTACCAGCTGCTGGACTACCCGGCCCTCACCCTGCGCACCATCGGGGGTGTGCTGGACCTGTTCCTGGTGGCCGGACCGCAGCCAGAGTCGGTGGTGAGCCAGTACACAAAGCTCATCCACCGCCCAATGCTGCCACCGTACTGGGCTCTGGGGTTCCAACTGAGCAGGTACATGGCTGGCTGGTGCAGGTGTGGGTGAGGCAGGTGTGTGTGTGAGTGTGGTGGTGGTGGTGATGGTGGTCTGTTATCTGTGTCGCAGGTACGGCTTTGAGACACTGGAGGAGCTGCAGGCGGCCGTCAACAGGACCAGAGACGCCGGCATCCCGCAGGACGTGATGTACGGAGACATTGACTACATGGACCGCAGGATGGACTTCACTGTGGATCCTGTCAACTACCGCGGCTTTGAGGACTACGTGAGCCGAGTCAAGGAGGACGGACTGAGGTTCATTGTCATCTTAGACCCTGCCATCAATGCTGAGGTGATGCAGACACACACACACACACACACACACACACACATTAACAAGTTGGAAGTTATTGACAATGATGATTTGCTGCCTTGGGAAATAGGAGATTCAGCATGAAATGTGCATCAAATTCAAAGAAAGATTAGATGAGGATAGAAACAGAGACCGGACCACAACATGTTAACTCAGGCCATGTAAATCTCAACCAGGTAAACACAAATAGGTAAATATACACACACAGACACAGACAGGACGTGGAGTGGCTCATCTTTACATCTTTACATTGGTTATCACTCATACAAGTAACTGATAGTCATACTTCAATCTGACTGAAGATAATTTGCCTCTGTATCAGCTGCCGGCAACAGAGTACCCGCCACACAGCAGAGCACTGGCGGCCGGGGCTTACATCACCTGGCCAGAGGGAACCAGCCCAGCAGTGGTCCAGGCAAACAATGGTGGCGGTGCGCTGGGCTCTGTCATGCTGGGATATGTGAGTTTCTTATTGGAACTAAAACATCTATAAGAATAAATATCCCAAGAAAACATTTGCCTCATGATTTTTAATGTAGTTGGTGATGATTTTATAATTATGAAGGTTTTGTGAATGTTTGCGTGTAATGTCGTTGTTGTCCTGGGCAGGTGTGGCCAGACAACAAGACAGCCTTCCCTAACTTCTTCAGTAATGCCACTCAGCAATGGTGGACTGAAGAGATTAAGACTTTCTACAATGAGAAGATCAAATTTGACGGCCTTTGGATTGTAAGTGTTACCTGTTGTTGTGCTCAGTGTTATAATGCAATACTGATGTAGTCCACAACACTGCAGGAAGTAAAACTGTATTGCATGTGTTTGTTTATATGTAAGAGAAGGAAGCCAGACAAAGGATAAAAAAACAGTGAAAAGAATGCCCATTAATGTGTCTATTTGTTGATGCGAAGCTGTTGACTGTGTGCTGCAGGACATGAATGAACCCGCTAATTTTGGAACCAATGAGGAGAAACCGTGGAACTGGCCAGAGGGGAGGCCACCGTGGAGCCTGTCCTGCCCCGACACTCGCTGGGACTACCCGCCATATGTCACAAGTAAGGGACACACACACACACACACCACAAAAGACTTCAGTTCATTTGGTGACATGCTGAATGGTTTAATGGCCCATCATACTGTGTCTCCAGGTGTGGTGTAATAAAATGTCTGAATTAATAGTCAGAAATCCCTTTACTGCTTAACTCTCTAACTTTTTCCTTACATAATCTATAGCAAGGCCTGACACACACGTACTGGTTCACCTTTACTTTCCACCTAACCTAACCTAACCCACAATCTCTTTACTGCTTAACTTTTCCTTACATAATCCATAGCAAGGCCTGACAACACACACACACACACACACACACACACACTGGTTCACCATCACTTGCATCCACACTCACAATCTTGCTATTCCAGCCATGACCACCTCTATGCTTTCCCAGAGGCAGCGGCAGAGGGGCCTTCACACACCATGGCGGACAAGACACTGTGCCTGGCTGCGAGTGAGGCCCCATACAGACACTATGACGTCCACAGTCTGTACGGATGGGCACAGACCGAGCCAACCCTCAGGTGACAACATAGATAGTCAAACCAGATGCCTTTTTATGGAATTCTCTCTCTGCTTCTGTATTTCTACTTTCTTATGGTGAATTTTTTGTGTTTTGGTTTTGGATGGAGAGTGTGTGTATAGTTTGGTGCTTGTGGTTTTGTGTGAAGGAAGAGAGTTGTGTTTAGATACTTAATTTATCATTTTTTCCTATTTTCCATCCAATTCAAGCCTCACTTTCTCTCTCTCTCTCTCTCTCTCTCTCTCTCTCTCATCCTCTCTCTTCCTCCAAGCTTTACTCTTTCTCCCTCTCTCTGCTGCCTTCTCCCCAAGACTCACTTTCCCTCATTTTCTCTTCCCTTAAACCTCACCCTCTCACTCTCGCTCTCTCTCTCCAGGGCCGTGCAGTTGGTGACAGGGCGGCGAGGGCTGGTGTTAAGTCGCTCCACCTTCCCGGGCAGTGGGCGGTGGGCGGGTCATTGGCTGGGTGACAACCGTTCCAATTGGACAGACATGGCTCACTCTATCATAGGTGTGTTCTGCGTGTATTCTCAAAACGCTTCAGTATTTTGCTTCATCTGTTTTAAAAAGGGTTTATTCCAATTGGCTCAAGTTTTTTTCAGGTGTTTTTAAGGTTCTAGAGACAGAGGGACATGATTTTTACATTATCAATAGTAGAAACACTCTTGAAAATCTTGCTAATCATCTCTATGGTTTTGGAAAATAGTCCTGGTGAGAGAGCAAAGTGTTTCTGAATATGCATCTTAGTACTGTACATACAAACCACACACCACCTGCATTTATCTATCTATCTATTTATTTATTTATCTATCTATCTAATATACCATGCCAGCAGTCCCCACACATGCTTTCTCTGGCAAAACACTCACACTCATAAACTGCTACTTACACTTCATTAATTGAGTCTAAGAAACCAAGATGTATTACTGTGTGTGTGTGTGTGTGTTTTGTTTGTATAGTTCAATCCTTCATGTTACTTTGCTTGTTGAGTGTGTGCGTCTACTATATGTTTCCCGGCAGGTATGATGGAGTTTAACCTGTTTGGGATTCCCTACATCGGCGCTGATATCTGTGGCTTCTATGGTGAGGCGGAGGAGGAGATGTGTGAGCGGTGGATGGAATTGGGCGCCTTCTACCCCTTCAGCAGGAACCACAATGTCAAGGGAACTGTGGACCAGGTGAGGTGGCAGTGTGGTGTTGACAAGCCTGGGACAGTGTTTATTTGGTGCTTCAGTGATGTGGTGTGTTTTGTAATGGTGTGGTGGTTGGTGTGTGAGGAACAGGGCTTCATTCAAAGTACTTCAAGAATATTCAGACTTGGTTTGTTAATGTGAAAATGGTTGATAGAAAATGACATGCAGAATTAACTGTTTTCTTTGAACATACACCCCAGAAATTATAAAATATTACTGTATTTCCTCAGGATCCAGGTGTTTGGGGGGAGCGTGTGGCCAGATCTTCACGCAAGGCTTTAGAAATCCGCTATCACCTCCTGCCGTACCTGTACACCCTCTTCTTTGAGGCACACACCCGCGGCTCCACTGTGGTGCGGCCACTGCTGCATGAGTGAGTGTTGGCCTCAGGGGGTGGTGCTTGGGACGTGAAGGTGGACCACTGAACACCCGGGCCTTGGTGGGACACTCAGACCCTGACTCAAACCACGGCACCTCACACTAGAGAGCCGAGTGTGTGGCATTGACTTGTGGTGTCACAGCAGCAGCAGTGGGAGGCATTGCTGAGTGTCCCACCATTGCATCAGTGGTGGCTGTGCTGCCTCACCACCCTGTAACACCCACAGACTTTGTGTCATTGATAAACTGGTCATGGAATACAGTAAAAGCTAGTGTAAGTCAAGACATTGGGAGATATTCATGTCCCACTGCCTCTCAGGTTCCCCAGTGACCGCCGCACTCTGGATGTGGATGACCAGTTCCTGTGGGGCCCGGCTCTCATGATCTCCCCCGTCCTGACCCCCGCCACCACACAGCGTCGGGTCTACTTCCCCCAGGACGCTTGGTATGACTACTATTCGGTGAGTGACAGATGCAGGACAGCCTCACTATGTCCCCTGATGTACCTCCTTTAGTAAAGCAGAACACTCACTCACAATTACAATCACACAACACCTTCATCATATCTGTGTCAAGTGCTGCCTTTTATTCCACACCTTCAGGGCACACCAGTCCAGTTTCCCGGGGAAGAAGTGACTGTGCCTGCCCCGAGGGACACCATTCCTCTGCACGTCCGGGGCGGCCACATACTACCCACTCAGCGGCCGGCCCGGAACACAGCCACTGCTCGCCGCCTGCCCATGGGACTCATTGTGGCCATAGGGAGGGACCGCCGGGCCTCTGGTCAGCTGTTCTGGGACGATGGAGAGAGTATCAACACTGTGGCGGACAAGAAATATTCCTTGGTGGAGTTCTCCTTTGTTCAGGTGTGTTGAGGGATGTGTGGTGTTGTGGAGGTTAAGGAGTGTAAAATAAGGCTTGATTATTTGCTTTTTTTGTAATTTGTATTGATGACAGCACACAATGGACATTTCTTTGCTCTGTTGTCCCCTGCAGAACACACTGACAGGACTGGTGAAGGCCAACACCAATGAGGACCTGAAGGGACTCACCCTAGCCCACCTGGAGTTCCTGGGGGTGGAGCGGCCGCCCTCTTCATTGGTGTACCAAGGTGGCACAGTTCTCCACATGAACAGCAGCACCTATGAGGCTGCCAGTCTGAGGCTCACTGTCAACTTCACCCACCACCTTAATCGCGACTTAAAACTTGAACTGATGGGCATATGGCATTATCAGGTCAATATGAAGTGATTGGTGGCTGGTGACTGGTGACTGCTAACTGGTGACTGGTGACTGGTGACTGGTGATTGAGGGGGATGTCAAAGTAAGTGAAGCTGTGACTGTTGTACATCACTACATATATACATCACCTGACATATTTTATTGACATGATGCTGTTGAATGTTCTCAATGTGTCACAGAATTCTTAGGGTATTCAGTGCCTCTTATAGTGATGAAATAGAGCTACTGCTACTACTACTACTACTACTACTACTGCTACTACTACTACCACACATAATAATAATGATGACAATAATGAGATGATCTTTATTCTACCATGGACAATATTATGACAATTTGAATGAGTCTTGATAAACAATGAACTGTAATTTTATTGGGTTTCCTTCTCCATCTCAGTTTGCTAGAGTTAATAGGGCTTTCTCTCTCTCTCTCTCTCTCTCTCTCTCTCTCTCTCTCTCTCTCTCTCTCTCTCTCTCTCTCTCTCTCTCTCTCTCTCTCCCTCTCTCTC
>CM035201.1:1417861-1429791 GCA_020233015.1 Callinectes sapidus | reverse complement strand
TTTTTTCCCCCCCCCCCCCCTCTCTCTCTCTCTCTCTCTCTCTCTCTCTCTCTCTCTCTCTCTCTCTCTCTCTCTCTCTCTCTCTCTCTCTCAAATATACCAGAAACGAGAGAGAGAGAGAGGCAACCCATCTTGTCCAGCGAACCTTTGCAACTCTGTCCCTTACTGTACTACACATTGATACATTGAAATACACAATGTACCTCTGTATCACACCCTGCCCGGCCCGCCCCCTGCCCCTGGCCCGCCTGGACAGGGGCGCCAGGGTCTGTGGTCATTGTTAAGTGTATGACATGCCGCTCAGAAGGGTGAAATACAGTGAAATAAGCGAAAAATCACCCCATCTTTAGATCTGGGTGACAGGGATACCAACTGTGCGGAAAATAAACCTAAGCTATTTAACACTATTTGCTCCTTAATAACACTAAAAAAACATATGTAACTTTAATTAAACAATATAATTAACACAAACTACACTGGTAATAAAGGGAAATAAAGCCGTGTAGATAGTTAAATTAATAAAAACAAGGCTAGGTAGGGTTGGCATCCTTGGTAAACATGAACATGCTGGAGGGAGGGGGAGAGAGAGAGAGAAAGAGTGAAGAGTGACATAGTTCACATTTTCTCTCATATTTCTTCTGTTGAGGCTGCGGGAGGTGAATGGTGAGTGTGGGCGTGTGTGGGCTGCTTGCTGGGAGGTGAAATGGGCGTGGTGTGGGCTGTAGTGGTGGTAAATACGGGAAAAATCAGGAAATAAGTGGGTTGAGAGAGGATAGGAGACAGGCGGTGATAAAGGGAGGAATTAGGATAAACTGTGATAATTAGGTTATTTATCGTGTTTTATAGCGTGATTACCTTCCTATTCACTAAAAAAATCAATAAGGATATGCCGGGTTAGTTTATTTATCGCTATTATTACGGTACTATTATTATTATTATTATTATTATTATTATTATTATTATTATTATTATTATTATGAGATGTCAGGTAGTAGAAGTAGTGTACTATTAGAGATGTGGTGGTGGTGGTGGTGGTGGTTTTCTATTCAGACGGGGTGGTGGTGGTGGTGGTGGTGTAGTACAGAGGTGGTGTAGAGTTTGTATTACAGCTCTGGGGTAGGGAAAGGAAAGGAAGGGTAGCGGTGTTGGGTGTCGCTTCTGGTTGTATTAAATGTAGCACACTTTAAAAGGTTTATGTATTAGTTGGTTATTACTATTACTACTATTGCTACTACTATTACTACTACTATTACTACTACTATTACTACTGCTATTACTACTACTACTACTACTACTACTACTATTTTTCTTCTACTACTACTACTACTACTACTACTACTACTACTACTACTACAATTTTTCTACTACTACTACTACTACTACTACTACTACTACTACTACTACTACTACTACTACTACTATCAGAACAAACACATTTGGTTGTAATTTGTCAGGTTGTTAATAGAAGCAAGACAGAGGAAATACAAAAATAATCAAGTTTTTAAGATAGTACAGTTACAGAGAGAGAGAGAGAGAGAGAGAGAGAGAGAGAGATAACACATGGAAACTAACAAGAATATCGATAAGAATAGATAACAAATTAAAAAAACCATATATATAACAACACAATGAATGCACACTAACACCAATACCCCCCCTTTACAGCACCCCCCCAACCCCCCACACCACCCCCTGCGTCAGATCAACCCCCCCCCCAATGCAACACTAATTTGGACACAACATAACAACATAACACATAACAACAACATCAACATCAACATAACACAGCCTTCACAATACAACATAACACTGCATAACACAGCCTTCACAACACAATAACACAACCCACCCTCATAACACAGCATAACACAGTCTTACAACACCACAACACAGCCTTCACCACACCACAATTCAGCCTTCACAACACCACAACACCACAACACAACACCACAACACCACCACCGCCTCACAACACATCACCCTAACAACAAGCACAGTGACCATGATGCACGACTGACACCAACCATGGCACTGGCGTCAAGTGAGGGGTCGGCGCAGGGCAGTGTGGGTGTCGGGGGGGCGGCAGAGGACAGCAGCAGCAGTAGGAGGACCAGCACAGCGTTCCCCTGCGAGGAGTGTGGCCGAGTGTTCAGACGGCGCAGCAATCTGTCACGACACGAGAGAAGACACAGTGGCGAGCGTCCCTTCCAGTGCCCGCAGTGTCACCGGCCCTTTGCCCACCACAGCTCCCTGCAGCACCACCTCAGGCTGCACAGCGGGGAGAGGCCGTACCAGTGTGCCGTCTGCCTCAGGACCTTCCGCCAGCGACCCAATTACTCCCTCCACCTCAAGACTCACACGGGAGAGAAGCGATTCCGGTGTCCAGCGTGCGGGAAGGAGTTTGCCCAGCGCGTCCACCTCACCACCCACGCCCGCCTGCACTCCGGGGACCTGCCCTATGAGTGTGAGGACTGTGGCAGGAGGTTCTCGCAGCGCTGCCACCTCACCCGACACAGAGGCACCCCCGCAGGACACCCGGGCCACGTGTGTAGTCTCTGCGGCAGGAAATTTGTGTCGCAGTCTTGTCTCAGTGCTCACCTGCAGAGGATCCATGGAGGGGTGCTGCAGAGGACACATCGGGGAGGGACGCAGTGTGGGGACAAGGAGGAGGAGGAGGAGGAGGACAAGAGAAGGAAGACACAGAGGGAAGGTGGAGGGAAGAACGCGGTGAAAGCCAAGATGGAGTGCGAGGTGTGCCACAAAAATTTCCGCAAACTGTCGCACCTCCGCCACCACCGCTACACCCACACAGGAGAGCGGCCGTACCCTTGCCCGCAGTGTGGCCGCAGGTTCTCCGAGGCCGGCAGTCTGCGGCGTCACATGACCTCACACATCAGGGCACACTTGAGCCTCTCCTCTCCGCCCCTCACACACACACCAACCACCACACACAGTCAGGAAGGAATAAGCCCACTGTTACCCACGAACCAACACCACAGTTCACCCACAGACACTCAGGAAAGCCAGCAAGACACCCCAGAAAACCCCAATAACTCTAACACCAGTGGAACGTTACACAACAGTACCAGCGAGGACAAGATTCAGGAAAAATGCGTGTCTTATATTCCTAGAGAGTTTGAGGGATATGGAAAGACAGATAAAGGTTCACCAAACTATGACAAGGAGGGAGAGGAAAGGACGAGTGTAACGCAGTCCTGCTCCTCCGTTCCTCAGCCTTTTGTGGCCGTGAGTCTGTTTCTGTTTGGGAAGAGAGTGAAGGAGGAGGTGAGGATGGAGGAAGGGGAGGAGATGAGTGTCAAGGAGGAGGTTGAGTTGATTGAAGAGGCTGTCTAGAATGTAAGGATAAGAATAATGAGAAGTTGAGTCAGGGAAGTTGTTATAATATTGGAGAGACTAAAACTGTTGGTAAATTAGATAAGGTAATGAATATAGGCAGTGTTGAGCTTATCGCTGTGATGTTAAAGGTTATAGGGACTGAAAAGGAGGAGGAGAAAGAGGAAGACCAGGAGAAACAAGGTGAAATTAAGGTGATGCAAAGAAAAATGAGAAAAAAGAAGAGGAGGTAAAAGAAATAGAAGATGAAATTAAGGTGATAGAAAAAAATGAAAACAGGAAGAAAAGGAGGAGAAAAAAATGAAAAAAGAAAGAAAAGGAGGAGGAGGAAGTCAATAAAACAAGATGAAATTACAGTGATGGAAAGAAATGAAAAAGAAAGAAGAAAAGGAGGAAGAATAATTAGTAAAAAGAGGCTGTGACATTTAGGTAATAAGGAAGTAATACACAAAACCAACAAGAAGTCTAAAAAGAACATAATCAAAACCAGACTCACTCATATCAAACTGTGTAACATCTGAACATTATTTTTTTCCCTCGGGAGTAGAAAAGTTGTAAGTAGTTGAGGTGAGACAGTTGTTGTTGAGTGTTACAGAAGTGCTTTAGTAAGTTAAATGTTTGTCAGGTTTTGTGAGTACATGGCTGTGTGTTGATTTCTATTCTTTGTACACCCTTTCATCCTGCTAACTGTCTATCTGTATCTATCTGTCTGTATATCTGTTTGTCTGTTTATCTTTCAATATCTATCTATACTTACTGTCCTTTTCATCTGTTAATCTATATCTATCTACTTATTTATTTATCTATCTATCTATGTATCTATTTATCTTTCTATCTCTATCTATCTATCTATCTTTTCCTCCTCCTACAGTGTTACCAAGAGCATAATTATTGGTAACTCTGCCTCCCCAGCTGTAGTGCACCAAGCCAACCAACCCTGTTTTCTCAGTGACTAGTACAGCTACATATATTTTTTTGTAAGTGAAATAAAACGCACAGAGAACTAACCTGTTTTGACCTTGTAGAGCAACCTTGGGGTCAATGCATGCTGGGGTGTTGGGTTAAGTTAGGTCAGGTTAGGTCAGCTTTACAATGTAGTGTAATCTATTATGAATGTATTTAGACTGGGTTATGGGTGTGTGTGTGTGTGTGTGTGTTAGTAAGGGGTAGCAGCAGAAGATATAGATATGAAATAAGTAACATAAGGTATTCTGAATGTTTATATGTTACCGTAGTGATGTGATGATGGGATGATGAGTAAATAACACCACAATAAGTTAGAGTTTATGCAGTAGACAGAAGTTAAAGGATGCATTAAGTAAGTAAACACAATAACTTAACCTTTTCAGTACTGGGATACATTTTTACCAGAAGTTTTGATAGGAGATAATAAAAGAATAGCCGTGATAAAGCATTAGAACATTAGAAATAGACAAAAGATAAGTCAAACAGTAGATAGAGAAGATGGGAGTGAAATAAGGATAGAATAATGGAGATGACAAAAAAGAATAGAGAAAATATTGATGAGATAAACCAAAAATTGAAATAGAATAACAAAGACAAGAAATAACACCACAATAGAAATACTAGACAAAAAAATAGAGATGGAAATAATAAACTAAATCATAACACAACCCAGTGAAGTTAATAGATACAAAATAATGAGATGAATGACACACAAGACACACTGGATTGCTAAGGATGATAAGGCAATAATGGTGATAATGACTGAAGATGACTTGTAGATCTGAACAGACAGAGAGAGAGAGAGAGAGTTGAGGAGCAGTGATAACAGGAGATAAGAAGCTTTGCCTTGTTCATTCAGCATCTTTTTTACATCGCACCTGGACTGTTAAAGGTAATTATATTTTTATGTTTCTTTGTGTGTGTGTGTGTTAATGTTTATCTGCTTTTTCTTTTTTTCCCTTCTCATCTGCCTCTTTTCCTATTCCTCTTCCTTTTTATTCAATCTAACACAGAGAGAGAGAGAGAGAGAGAGAGAGTAAGAATCCCATTTATAACCTTCATGCAACTAAAACCACCTAAAAAACAAGAAAAATAAGTAATACAACTAATTTTCAAGTTCTTTCACTCCATCTACCAGAGAGAGAGAGAGAGAATCCCATTTATATCCCAAAATGCAACTAAAACCACCCAAAAAACAAAGAAAAACAAATAAACCCCTAACTAACACCCAACTTATTAAATCTACCTTCTGCATGTGACAGGAGGAGGAGGAAGGATGGCTGACTTAGGGAACATGGCCTTTGCAAACACCCATATAGTGACCACCTATGCTAAGTTCCGACCGGCGCCCCCTGCATCCCTCATCAAGACAGTGGTGGGGCACGTTTCTCAGGGAAGACTGGAGGTGAGGCTGTGTGGGAGTGAATGTGTGGTGTGGTGTGGTGTTGGAGTCTTGGTTAGTGGTGTGAGGTGGTATTGTGATGTGGTGGTACCTGTAGAGTAACGTAAGGTAACTCTATTGCTCTTTAAACTGGCAATAGAGTGTGGGTTTTTAGTTTTCATTATTTTTTCTTCCCCTTTGCCAGCTTCTTACTTTGAGAACAAATAATGGTGTTGGTGTTGGTGTTTGTGGAGTGACACTGTGGTACAACATTATGGGCCAGCGTTATCCTGCTATTTAAAATCTTTGTACCACCTCGTTACTTCACCTCCCCCTTCACTATTCAATACCATCAAAACCACATTAAAAAACTCTTGCAAAAACACCAAGAACACCCCAAAAAATATTAAAAAAACACCCAAACTTACATCATACAAACGAACATAACTGAACAACATCCACTTAATTAACGTAACCTAATCTTTGTGGCATATGGCAGGCTGGGGCGAGTGGAGCTGTGGTGTGTGTGGATATGGGGTGCGGCTCAGGGCAGAACACAACCCTGTTAGCGCCACACTTTGCCACAGTGGTAGGGGTGGATGTGAGTCAACCCCAGCTGGATGTGGCCACCCGAACGCTCTCTGATGTTGCGAATGTGTCCTTTAGGTGAGTGTGTAAGAATGATAATCAGTTTATTTTGGTATAGACAGCACGAACGGTAAAAATATGCATTGTACAGCTTGTGTGTTCTTTCTTATTTTCTGTCGTTTTATCTGTAAGTTCATATTAATCTCCTTTCTCTTTTTCCTCTGTTCTCATCCACATCTTTTCCTGTTCCTCTTCCTTTCTTGTCTTTTCTCTTTTCTGTCTTCCTCCTCCTCTTTTATACATGAATGAGGATTAACACACATTTCAACTCCTTATCTACTTTACATATGTGTGTCTCTGTGTTTTATTTATGTATCCTGTATATTTCTCTCTCTCTCTCTCTCTTCCCTTCAGAGTTGGGTCAGCTGAGGCCATGCCCTTTGAGGCTGAATCAGTGAGCCTTGTGACCTGCTGTGCCTCGGTCCATTGGTTTGACTTGCCCTCCTTCTATCGAGAGGTGAGAGTCTTAGGACGATAAAAAGGTGTATTTTTTCCTTTTTATTTGATGTATTACTTATGTTTACTCTTGTTTTTCTACTTGCATTAGTTCTTGTATTGCTATCACTTAAACTTTCTTTTCCTTTCTCTCTCCTTCTCTCTCTCGCTCCATCGCATCCTTGGCAGGTGGACCGAGTGCTGTGTCCCGGTGGTGTGCTGGCGTGCTACAGTTACCTCGGCTGCACCCCCATCTGTCACGGCCGCAGCTTAAGGGACACTTTCCTGCAGGTGGGTCATGATTGGGGTGAAAATGAGTAAGTTTTTTGATACAGGGACTGCCTTGTGTAGGCCTGATAGCTTCTTGCACCTTTACTTTATGTTCCTACAAGAGAAAACAAACTACTTCTATTTTTCCTGTAGGTGTGGCATGGATGAACTTTTTGCCCCTTTTCTTTATTGCTACAAGAGAAAAAACAACAGCCTTCTATTTTACCCTGTAGCTGTGGCATGAACTGGGCTCATACTGGCCCAAGGGACACAACCATCTGTTGAGGAATACGCTTCTTTGCCGCAGCTGTATCCTGACGACACACACATTGGGTAAGTCTGGGCTACCTTTTACCACTGTCCTCACTTCATTACTTCATTATCTGTGTTATTTTGCACTCTCCTCACTTCATTACTTCATTATTTGTGTTATTTCGCCCTCTCCTCACTTCATTATTTGTGTTGAGGCTCAAATTCTCAAACATCACTCAAGCTAAGACTGCCCCACTCTTCCCCCTGCAGGAGTAGTGAAGGGAGGTTCAGTGTGGCGTTTGAGGATACTGTGGAGGGGCTGGTGGGGTACATGGCGTCCTGGTCTGCCCTGGACAAGCTGAGGCTCAAGGAAGGGGAGGAGGCAGCTGCGACATTCCTGGATAAGGCAAAGAAGAGGTGAGTTTTGAGTGGTTTAGTTCCTACTGGAGTTATAAAAGATAGGGAGTTTAAGAAGAACATAGGGAGTTTAAAAAGAACATAGGGAGTTTTAAAAGAAGATAGGAGTTTTGTTAGGAAGCTTTAACACTTTTCTTGCAATTTACTTCATCCTAGTGTTCTTCAATCCTTCTTTCATGCATTTACTTCATTTTAATATCCTGCAGACTCCTGAAGGCGGCAGACACTGAGGATGAGGGAGTGAAAATGACCAGACAACATAATTACTTTCTGAGGATGTGGAAGAAACCTTGAGATTGACCACACCACTATCACCACTACCACAGCTGCCACACCACCACCACCACCACCACAGCAGCTACAGAGGGACAATTGGGTGAGGAGCATGAGTAAGGAGCATAAAAGGGTATTAGTTCAGGTATATAGAGTTTTAAGGTTACTGGTTCAGGTATATATAGAGTTTTAAGGCCACAAGTTCATCAGGGTTTGTTTTTTTTGTATTGTTAACCTAAGCTGAAAGAATATTGTTGTTATTTGTTGTAACTTTGTTTTTTTATTTAGTAGTAGTAGTAGTAGTAGTTATAATTGATACTAATCCCCAGTCTAATTTATTTACCTCAATTTCTTTCTCTATTGTTGATTTTGCACAATTAAATCTTCAGTTCTTGTATTGGTTAGACTTTTAATGACTTTCCTTACCAGTATGTGTAGAATGTTAATTGGGATGTATTTCACTGTATTGCCTTCAAAAACTGGTGGAAGATGTGATGTGAGTGATATTGATCAAGAAAATGAAGGCAAATAATGAATGATATTAGATAAGAACCTTACGATATTGCCAATAAAGAAAGAGAAAAAGAAAAAAAGAGATAAAAAAAAGAGAGAAAAAAGAAAAAGAAAAAAGAAAATAAATGCAAATAAAGAATGATATAACATAAGAACTTGAAGATAATACAGATAATGAGAGAAAAATGAGAAAACATGTTGAGATTTAGAAGGAAAGTAAAAGAAAGGTGATAGATAAGATAATGATAAGGAAAGAAGAGAAAAATAACACTGAAAACAGATAATATGTGTGAAGGAGATTATAAGAACAAAGCAGGAAAGAATGATAGATGTTAGATAATACTGATAAAAAGAGGAGAAAAAGAAGAAAAAAAGAATAAAGTAATGAATAAGAGATAATAGTAATAAAAAGGGAAGGTTTAATATTAATCTTTACCACTTCTCCTCCTCTTCCTCTTGTTTTATCATATCCTCTTCCTCCTCCTCTTCTTTATCATCTTGCCTTCCTTCTGTTCATCACTCCTCTTCCTTCTCTTCCTTTTCTCTTTATTATATCCTCCTCTTCCTCTTCTTTATCATATCCTCCTCCTCCTATTATTCCTCTTTCTCATATCTACTCCTCTTATCATATCCTCCTCCTCCTCCTCCTCCTTATCACATCTTCCCCCCTCCTCCTCCTCCTCCTCCTCTTCTCTCTCTTCCCTACATAAGCCATCTGGTGACTGTTTCAAGCAAGCCTCCCATAACTGAACCACCTCCCCTCATTACCAAACCTAATTACCCATCTCCCCCCTCCCCTCTCCCTTCCCCCTCTCCCCTCCCCGTTGCCCCCTCCTCCCCTCTCCCTGTCTGTCTGGTCTAATGGTCTGTAGGTAACGTGACTTTCTGTGGTTTGTAATTGGTTTGTTTACCTCCTCCTCCTCCTCTTCTTCTTCTTCTTCTTTTTCTTCTTTTTTCTTCTTGTTTTTGTTTTTGTTTTTCTTCTTCTTCTTCTTCTTCTTCTTCTTCTGATGATGTGGGTTATGTTTGTGTGTTATTTGTTTGTTTTGATTATTATTTTTTTGTTTTGTTGGGTTTATTCTCTCTCTCTCTCACTTACACAACAAAACCAACAGAGAGAGAGAGAGAGAGAGAGAGAGAGAGAGAGAGAGAGAGAGAGAGAGAGAGAACAAAACAACAACAAACATTTTCACAAACATTTACCACTAAAAAGACCACACCCCTTCTCTCCCCTCCCCTCTCCCCTCTCCCCCATTAAAGTATGGCTGGGGGTGAGGAGAAAACACTTGTCACCACTTAAGAAACTCCCATAAACCTCCTTTTCCTTTGGGGGGGAGGGGGGAGGGTGGGGAGTGACTGGGAAGGCAAAGAAAGTAGGTTAGGTTAGCTTAGGTTAGGGAAGGGGAGGTTAAGGGGGAGGGGGGGGTTGTGATAGGTTGTAGGAAAATCATAGTGGGAGTTGATGGTGACGAGATGAATAGAGAGGGAGGGAGGGGGAAATGAAGGAAAGATTGATGGAGGGAAGGTGAAGGAAGGGAAGGAAAAATTGAAGATTGAATGGGAAATGAAGGAAAGAGAAAAAACGGAAAGAAAGAACTGAAAAGGAATGAAAAATGAAGGGAAGATTGATGAAAGAAGGTTAAAAAGGAAAGAAAAGATTGGGAAATGAAGGAAGGGTGATGAAAGAAGGTGAAAAAAGGAAAGAAAAGATTGGAGAATGAGGGAAAAATGAAAGAAGTAGAAAAAAAGGAAAGAAAAGATTGAAAAATGAAAGGAAGAGTGATGGAGGAAGGAGAAAAGGGAAAGAAAAACACAAGAATGAAGGAGGGTTGATGAAGAAAGATGAAAAAAGGAAAGAAAATGAATAAGTAAGACAAAAAAGGAACAATAAGGAAAAAAACAATAACAATAACCGTAGCAAAATAGAAAAAGGAATAAAAGAAAGAAGGAAACTAATAGCCTATACAACGAACAGAAAACAACAACGTAAGTGAAAAAAATAACCTTGAAAAGAAAGAAAAGACTTAAACCACGGAAGTTCAAAGCTATTTAAACAAGAACGAGTTTTGGCCTCGTAACCTCCAACCCCTTCCAGAGAGAGAGAGAGAGAGAGAGAGAGAGAGAGAATTCTTATGTTCCTTCTCTCCATCTCTCTCCCTCCTCTCCTCTTCCTTCTCTTTCTTCTCCTCTTCCTTCTCTCCCTCCTCTCCTCTTCCTTCTCGTCCTTCTCTTCCTTCTCTCCCTCCTCTCCTCTTCCTTCTCTTTCTTCTCCTCTTCCTTCTCTCCCTCCTCTCCTCTTCCTTCTCTTCCTTCTCTTCCTTCTCCTCTTCCTTCTCTTCCTTCTCCTCTTCCTTCTCCTCTCCTCCTCCCTTCTTCCCCTTCCCAAAATAACAGAACCTTGAAAACACAAAATAAACAAACAAGAGAAAGAGAAAGCCATTTTTTTCCTACTTAACTACGAACAAAAGAGAGAGAAAAAAAGAGAACGAGAACGAGTAACTTAAATGTGACCTTCCCAATGCTACAGTGACCTTTAGCCAGCAATCCTGACCTTGTAGTGTGACTTGGAGGTTATTGAGGTTATTGAATCCCGCCACATGACAGCAATTAGGCCCAAACTGAGTAAGATGACACCGGAAGGCTGGAAATTGCATCTAATGAGAGGGAGGGAGGGAGGGAGGGAGGGTTGACTTACCAGCCTTTTTGTTTACGCTAAGATTGACTTGCTCTCAGATAACATGGTGGTGGTGGTGAAGGAAGGAGGTAGATGGAGGAGGAGGAGGACATGATAGGGAAGGAGGGAGAAGATAAGGAAAAAGAAGGAGAAGGAGAAGAAGATAAGGAAGAAAAAGGAGGAGAAGAATGATAAGGAAAAGAAGGTAAGGAAAGACAAGAAGATAAGGAAAAACAAGATGATGAGGAGAAAGGAGGAGAAGAAGATAAGGAAAGAGAAGAAGGAGGAAGGAGAAGTTGAGGAAAAAGAAGGAGAAGGTAGGGAAAAAGGAGAAAAAGAACTAGAAGAACAAGATGATGATGATCAGGAAGAAGAAGAGTAATAATAGGAGGAATCTGCATAAAATTACTTAAAAAAGGCAAAGACAATGAGGAGATAACAAGAAAAGAATGATGTTTAGGAGGAGGAAAAGTAGATAAGGAGGTGGAAAAGGAAGAAGAGGAAGAAGATAAGGAACACACACACACACACACACACACACACACACACACACACCGTTATTATGTGCACACAAACAATATATTTATACAGACCGATGGTGGAGTCAAGCTGTACACCACTAAAGTTTTGCATAATGTACCCAACCACAACGCACACACACACACACACACACACACACACACACACACACACACATGTACGTGCTTGTTTGACCACACCCTGTTTTCTTTCATTCTGTTATTTCTT
>CM035201.1:1382915-1392915 GCA_020233015.1 Callinectes sapidus | reverse complement strand
CCCAGAACTTTTAATTAACTAGTCTTATGTGTATATTTCTTCCTTCCTCCCTGTGTGTGTGTGCAGGCCAGTTCCAGACATCATGTGGCAGCGTGTGGATGGTGTGGATATCTTGCCCAACACTAGAGTAACCACAAAGAACTACGGCAGAACTCTTGTATTTGCTGACACCCAGGTATGTTCTCTCTCTCTCTCTCTCTCTCTCTCTCTCTCTCTCTCTCTCTCTCTCTCTCTCTCTCTCTCTCTCTCTCTCGCTCTCGCTTTCTCTCGTTATTTCACCATTAACCAAAGCAAAAACAAATAAGCTAAACAAATAAATGAATGACCTCTTCACTTCACCACCTCCACACCTAACCTAACCTAATCTAACCTAACCACACCCCAAACATAACCTAACTCCATCCCTAACCTCACCTAATCATACCCCACACCCCACCACAGCTCGAGGACGCGGGGGAGTACGCCTGTGTAGTAAATAATGGCGTTGGTGGGGAGAAGAACTCAGTGATGCGAGTGACGGTAGAACAAGCCCCAGTGTTCCGCCAGCCCATCGCTTCCCAGACGGTGCACGAGGGAGCCACAGTCACCTTCACCTGTGACACCAATGCTACCACTGAGGTTGTCTATACCTGGATGCTTAATGGACGCCGTTTGTCCCCTAGAGGTATGAGAGAGAGAGAGAGAGAGAGTGTGTGTGTGTGTGTATTTGTGTGTGTGGGGTTAGTATTCAGACATTTCTTTACTATTTGCTTTTTCACTATTTAAAAACGGTCTATTTTCATGTCTCCGTCGCCTCTCCTATCTCCGTTCCTTTCTCCCTTCTTTCTCCACATCTCTCATCTCCTTTCCCTGTCCTTCCCTCACATCTCCCCGTCGCCTCCAGACCGCCACCTCCGCCGTACTATTGAGGGTCCGCGTCTGGTCATCGCTGGAGTGTCCGCTACTGATGTGGGGAACTATGCTTGCAACGCCTCCTCCCCGCTAGGCTATGCGTACGGCCAGGCGGTGCTCAATGTGTTGCGTAAGTGTGCCTGTTGTTACTGTTCTCATATCTTAGTTAATCTGTGTATTGTGGTGTGTGTGACTTGTTATTACTGTTTCATATCTTTGCTTATTTGTGTATTGGTGTAGTTTGTGTTGTTACTCGTGTGTGTGTTTTGTTAAGTTTTTTTCCACTCTACAGTTTGATATTTGCGGGATGGAGTTGGTTTTTAGTGGGTGTTCAGAGGATGATTTAATGTGTGGCGGTAATGTAAGTGTTTTAAGTGTAACTCGTAAATATTGAACTGCCTAATGCTACTCAGTAATGGTTGTTACGGTGGTGGAAGGAGTCTGATTGCTTCAAAGTACGTGTAAAGGCGCAATATCAACTAAAGCAAACCTATATTGAGTACAAACCAATGAATCGCACTCCCAGTAGTACATCCTCATTAACATTATTGCATCCACACCCACAGCCCTGGAGAGGCAGAGCGGCGGGGGGCAGTCCTGTGACCAGCTGGCAGACCTGCGCGTGGAGGTGTCTCTGCTTCGCGAGGCGGTGATGGAGCTGCGGTCAGTAGTGTTGGGGCAGCAGAACGTCACACATGACACCTTGGAGGCCGTGGCTGCACTTAACAAGGAGCTCTCCGTGTCCCGAACCTCTACACAGCACCAGGAGGGACAGGAGGAGGCACAGCAGCAGCAGCAGGAGGAGGAGGCCGCCGCTATCACCACCACCGAGGCGCCAGTGGCCTGATCCGCCCCGCCATGACCACCGCCGGAGTGTGGAAGGTTTGAGGCGCCGTACAGCCTGTAGTATCCTGTTGCCGCTGCCACTCCTTCCTTCCTTCCTCCCTTCGGCGTGTGTGTGGACGTGGTGTTCCTAATCTCTTCCCAGGCGGCGGTACTACATGAGCGCTGGGTCAGTGGCAATCGGTGGCCGCCGTGAGTACATCTTCCAGTAATGAGTAGGCTAGTGTTGTCATCATTAGTATCGCTGCGGTGTGTGGCTGTTCCTTCTTACTCGCGTTGCCTTGCTGTTGTTGTGGGTTGACTGATGTAGTACAGGTGTGACCAGCAGGTAACACACTCATTAACGTACACACTGTGCAAGTAACAACAAGTAATGTCAAAGATCAAACTATATATTGTGTTTGGGGGGGACGGGGCAGCGGGTACTGGGCGCGGCTGGTGTGGCGTCACCGTCATGCCAGAGGTGCCCAGTGCGGGGGTTGCACTGCGCCGCCTCACATTGATTAACGAGGCTACTTTGTTATTTATTCCTGAATATTTGAGTTGAAATTGTGTTCAGAAAATTTTTTCCTTTTATATGAACAGTGTGTACGTGTTGGCATTAATTAAGGTGTTTTGTAGGTCTGTGTAGTGTATGCGTGTGCTCTTTCAGTATAGACGTACGTACATACACACACACATTTACACCACCAGTGGCATTTTACCTACACACAGCATCCCTTGCGGCATTGTATGACACACACACACACACACACACACACACACACACTAATCAAACAGTCGTATTAGATGTAAGAATGCTGACGTAGAAGTTGATGCATGCACGTTACGTCAGTGTGTCCCTCTTAATTAGTAGGAGCCGCCGTGTATTGACTGGCATGTATTTCCTTCCGTGGTTGTCGCTGTTCTATGTAGAGTTGATATGTAAATGTTCTCGTCACCTTCTGTAGGTTCGTATGGAGCACTTAATTGTTGTTTTGACTCACTTGTGGTTTGAAGTCATACGCGAATGCCAGTACTGTAGTGTGTATTGTTGTTATTATTGTTATCATTATTATTATCATTACTGAGGTTTATCTTAGGGCATTGAGTGCAATAATATGATATTTGATGACTTGGAGGATTACAATATAACAATAAAATGTTATGTTTGTTGTTTACTTTGGGTTGTGTTGTCTCCTGAAGCATGTGTGAGGGGAGAGGTAAGAGAAACACTCCCTCCTTCCTGTGTTTGTCTTCGTAGTGGCAGAGGATTGCATGGATACAAGACTTGACGCCTCCCTGCAGTGATGGGGAAGCTCATGGTTTGTTGGCACTGAAGAGGAAGTGTTCAAGGAAGAGGTGATGCGAGTCGTACAAACCTGGAATCTGGTGAGTGCCTTGATCTTGTCTTGTGTGCTGACAGCCTCCTCATATCCACCTGATGTGCTCATGTTTGTTCTTTATTTCTCAGCAGATTGGTGGGTGAGGTGTGGAAATGGCTGTATTGGTGCCCAGTGTCTCGTCTCTCCTGCGGCGACTCAACAGAAGCTCTCGTGTCAGCCCCGTGCTCTCCCGTGAACCCCAGACCTCGGTTGACTACCTTCAACATCTACATAGACACAGATCACCTCACCGCTCGTCGTCTTTGGAGGACTTCAGAGGGCCATTACCTCCAACGCTCCCAGCATCCCATTTATCTTCCCCCCCCTCTTATGGCTCCTCCCTCAACACATCCATCCCCGTTAGAAGACAGTGATGGTTGGGTTTTTGGTAATTTTGTATTCAGTGATGGGAAATAAAAGTTAATGAAAGATGTGTGTTGTTTTTACTAGATAGTAGTAGTGTTGTATATTCACCTTGAATAAGGTCTTCAATAATAAAACTTGATGTAACAATTCAATCCCTCGGTGCAGGAGGAAGGGGGACACTCCCTAAGTTTAAGGCGAGTTTTGCACATAGTGGATCCGTCCCTCCCCCTTAACCGGAGAGGGTCAGGAGTAAAGTGTCGACCCCGACCCTCCCTGCCTGGGGAGGGACGGGTCCCCTATGTGCTAAACTCACCTTAAACTTACTACTAATGCTGGGTAGATGCGTGGCTCGGGTTAACTCACGGTGACACCAACTGTGTGTCCTCGGCAACAGTGATGACAGACAGGGCCGAGTGCTTCATCCACTCCACCATCTCGTAATACTTCAATTCCTGCCAGACCCATCACCACCTCTCCTCCACACTGATGCCCTGGTCTCTCCCGCCTCCTGAGGTGGTGTATACGTGAACTGCGGCAGGAATCACCACTCGATGCCGTATGGTGAGGTGGTGGCGGCGGTGCTTAGCCTTCTCGTATCAAAGTGACAGGTCTCTTCACTCATCAATCCTGGAAAGAAATAGGAATTCTTACTAATAAACTGAAGCAACAGAATTCATAAATAATAAGTGAATGAGTACATTAAAAGTATGGCACTACCGAGCATCAAATCACTGTAGGCCTACCATCTATACCGGACCATTCTGCACAACACTACACATACCACGCGAGTCATTGCTTTACCTATACCCGCAAAATAAAGGCTGAATTCGTTGCATCTATAAAAAGTATAAAAAAAAGCAGAATACATCCACACCGTGCAGAACTCCTGCTCTACGTCTCACCTGTGTCTTCCTGAGGAGCACCGGCCGCCTGCCTCACAGGACCACTCCACGGCTCACAGCAACCACCACCCACCACCGCCGTCTCTTCCTCCCACCTCAAAACGCGTTAATCTGTACCTGCATGGAAAACCGAAGAATGAAATAGGCTTAAGTATCCTTCCAGACTCAGACATTTAACATTCCACACATACAAACACTTAAAACTAATAAGAACATGAAAACACGATCCACTTACGAAGACAACGCAGAACCGCCATTGTGGGAAGGTGAACCAGGTGGAAGGTGGAAGCGATCATCTCCTTATTTAGCCACTTCTAAGACCTCCACACAGCAGCGACATCTTCCGGGCCAATCTGGGGGTCACCAAGCTGCAGCAGGTCAAAGGTGGTGCTCACAGGACGCCGCACAGTGCCAAAATAGACGGAAAAGGGATGAAGCCAGCGGTCCTGCCTCCCTCCACGCTGTCAGGCTTCGCAGTGCTGCCAGCCTGTGCCAACTCGAGACGAAATGCCCAACGAAACCTGTGAATCTTGGGAATAAAATGATTTACACACTGCCTTCATATTAGAAGTCTTATTTGTTTTCTCTCGTATCATTTTAACTTAAAAAAAAAACCTCAAAACTGATCTATTTAGTACATGAATAAGAATTACAAGTCGGGAGATATTTTCCTTGCCACTACACTACATGCCTCTCAGTGACTCGATCGAGGGTTCAGAATCATGACTATCATTACCATTTTTACAATCCATATGACTTATTCCCGTATTCAATAACACCTTGCTCTCTTACTACGACAACTTTTCAAGGCCACAGAGACAACTAGACAGGTTTTCAAGATAGTTTCTCCTTATAATATACAAAAAAAATCTTTCCAAACCATCACCTATACCATAAAAAAGTACTCCTAAAAACATGATTATCTTCAAGTACTGATAGCTAATTTAAGAGGAAAAAAGGTGACGGGAACATTAATCTTCACCCGCGTCCATACCAGAATAAAACAAGCGGAATGCAACACTTACACATTTTATTTATTACAGAATAGAAAACAGTTTACACCTAAGAAAAAAGGCGGGGAAATTTGATAGCGAGAAGTTTATTACTATTACTCATCGTCTTATACCTCTCACCCTTCCCACTCCCTCTCTCTCTGTCTCTATCTCTCTCTTTCTGTCTCACGAAACACTGAGACACTTCGACCCGTGATAAGAGAGAACTGGCAAATAAATAAATAAATAAATAAATAAATAAGGAGGTGAACGAAGCAATAATGATGTCCTGTGCATAAATAGATCGGAAAATGAATGACTAGAGAGACATAAACAAGCAAACACACAGATTGAGTATTTGATTGATTGGAAAAATGGTTTAAACAAGTGAATGAATGATTGCACAAACACGTACTGTACTTACACTTGTCAATTAACGAAAGAACACACGAACAATTAACTCAACAAATAAATAAGTAAACAAATAAGTAGATGAAAATGGTACAATAATTAGCTCACATATCAACAAATGACAATTAAACAGCACCTGACCAGTATTGCCAACACCACCACCACCACCACCACCCCTTCTCACTCCCTCCCTCCCACATTTTGATACACCTATAATAATAATAATATATATAGATATGTATATATATACTTTGTTTTTCTCATACTACAAAATGGTTATACACTCTCCAGTTGACTTTTTTTAAGAACTATCGTTATAATATTATTGTTTATTGGTATTGTCATCGTCTTACTTGGTACTATATGGCTGAAGATTACAACACCTTCAGACGAATAAATGCATAATTATCGTACTTCAAAACCCGCTCATCCAAACCTTACACGAGTTATTATGAGAGATTGTCCGCGCCATACATAACAATAATAATAATAACAACAGTATTAAATCCTCTCTCTCTCTCTCTCTCTCTCTCTCTCTCTCTCTCTCTCTCTCTCTCTCATATTTAATTAAGCTTTACCATGTTCCTTCACTATTTTCTCTTCCTATTAATCAATTCACATACCAATAAAGAAAAGTGATGGAAAAAATGATATGATTAATGTAGCTTGCTTGATATATTACCTCGTATGAAATAAATAATGAGTAAATGGAATGAAATAACCGCTGGGCTGTACTGAAATGCATTAAACTGTATCAGAACTCCATTACTGCTGCTACTTGTATTGTTATTGTCATTGTTGTTGCTTTTATTATCATGGTTATTATTATTATTATTATTAGCACCACCACCACCACCACCATCACCATTATTGAAAAAGACGATATCGGTTGGTTACTTACTGCTGTTATCATCACCACCATCACCATCACCATCATTATTGTAAAAGTATATGTCAGTTATTGTTGCTTTTATCATCATCACCACCTAACCATCACCATTATCATCACAACTATTGCAGGATAGGACAATGGTTAGTTACTGTTGTTGTTATCATCACCACCACCACCACCACCACAATCCTTACCTCCATCTTCAGAAACGCTTTGCTCTCTCACCACGACTATTTTCCAAGGCCACAGAGATGATCACCGGGTTCTTTAAGAGTGTTTCTCCAGTTAATAATGAAAAAACCTTGTCAATCTGCCTCTAAAACCATAAAAACACCTTAAAAACGCTTTGCTCTCTCACCACAGCTATTTCCCAAGGCCACACAGATCATCGGGTTTTTTAAGAGTATTTCCCCAGTTAATAATACAGAAACCTTATCAATCTGCCTCTAAAACCATAAAAAAACACCATAAAAAACCCTCATTTCAATTAAGCCTTGTGAGATGGCGGAGGTGGAATAGAGAAGTAATTTAGTGAACTGTTACGAGTGGTTAGGATGAGCGGGTGAAGCTGTTTCAGACGCTACGAAATGAGGCGGTCTAAGTGATTCATTGATAGCATTGGTGACAGACAGACAGACAGACACACAGACAGACACACAGACAGACTAATCCCTAAATCACAGCAACACACTGGGGGCCAATCTTCATGTACGTGTGTGTGTAAGTGTACGTGTGTGTAAGTGTGAGTGTGTGTGTGTGTGTGTGTGTAATTTTACGTACATACATTATACAGCTTACGTACACACATTACAACCTACATATTTACTCTCTCTCTCTCTCTCTCTCTCTCTCTCTCTCTCTCTCTCTCTCTCTCTCTCTCTCTCTCTCTAAGACCACACAAGCTAATACAAGTCACACACGAGTCACAAGATCAGTACTGCAGGTTTCCCAGGTCACTGTAAGGCTGAGGGAGGTCACCAGGTCAAGATAGTTTAGGTCAGGTCACGTCAGGTCAGGTTGAAATGAAGTGAGGTCATATTAGGTTGAATTGAATGATATAAGGTTAAGTTAGGTGAGGTTAGATTAGGTCAGGTTAGGTTAGGAATTATTGGAAGGCGGTGGAGCTGTGACCTTGACCGTGGAGATGAGTGGAGATGAGTCAGTGAAGCTGTGGAGGAGATAGAAAGAAGATATCATAGCTCTGTGTGGAGATGAGCTGGAGGAGACTGTGATGGGAAGACCAGTGGAGATGAAGTGTGAATAAGAGACCGCAGACCTTCAGTGGAGATGAGTATTAAGTCCTTTGTGCCAGGTGGAGATGAGTGAATACCGACAGGAGGTAATGAAGATGAATGGAGATGAGTCTGGGTGGAAGATTATTCTGAGGCATCGTGGAGGCTAAGTGGAGACTAGCAGAAGTACACTTAGAAGTCACATAAGGCAAGTGGAGATGAGTGGAGGGCACTTAGTTACCACAGAGGGGGAAGTGGAGGAAAGGTGGAGGAGAGGTGGAGGAGGGAGGAGTCTTCTAGTATAGGATAGATCTCACTGTACTGGGAGACTACAGGAGGCTAGTGGAGATTTGCCGGAAAAGGAGACTAGTGTGGAGACTAATTAATATCCTGTAGGAGGCTGGAGGACACGTGGAGGTCGCCTGGAGGAGAGTGGTGGGTGGGTGGGGGGGGGGCGTCTACAGCACCACACACTTATGATCTCTTATGTCCGGGTGGTCGGGAATGGCGGAGCAGGAAGCAGCTTGGGCTAGACTGAAGGACCGGCGGCGAACCACTTCCATAATGTTACCCAATGACTTGAGCCGCCCCCTCGCCCCGCTCGGTGCCTGCAACAACACACATTCGATTACTTACATTCTAATGCTACAAATTGGCGGGAAATTTGAAAAGATCACCTCATACACACATACAGTATTCAGAAACGCTCCGCTCTCTCTCTCTTTCTCACCGCGACTGTTTTCAAAGGCCCTAAAGTACAAGACGGGTTTCTGAAGGTGTTATTTTATGTTATTTATAGAGTTATCTTGTCCATTTGTTATTAGAACCATAAAAACGCCTTTGAAAACTGGTGTCACTTAAACAGAAGGAGCCTTTTGAAATTGAGGAGGTGAAGTGATGAAGTGCTTCTGAATATGGACGATACACTCACACACACACACACACACACACACACACACACACAGTAGCATCATAACTCACCATCTCGTTGTTTGCTAAGCCATAGGTGCGGATGAGGAGTTGTTTAAAGAGTTCCCCGACGTTGATGTTGTATTTGGCTGATGTCTCCAGGTAAGAAGCATTGGTCATACACGTGTCCACCCAGTTCTGTGCCCTCTGGAAACTGACGGCTCTCTCTCTCTCCAGATCCACCTTGTTCCCCACCACCACCACCGGCGCCGTCTCCGTCCCTGGGGTGGAGTGGAAGTGTAACTCTCATTTCATCTTTTTAATGCCAGACGGGGAAAGTAAGCTGAGAGTAATAAAGATGGTGTATTAAAAAGAACGACTTATTTGCTAGTTCTCTGATAGGTTTAAAAGAGTTAGTCTAAACACAGGGATAATTGTATTGAAATCTCCCTCTTAAACAAACATAATACACTAAAAAGAACAACTTATTTGCCAGTTCTCTGATAGGTTTAGAAGAGTTAGCCCAAAGAAAGGTATAAATGTCTTAAAAAATCCCACTTAAACAAACATAATACACCAAAAAGGCCACTAATTTGCCAGTCCCCTTACAGGTTCAAGAATTAGTCAAAAGAAAGGGATATAAGTCTTGAAACCTCCCAAATAAATAAAGTCAAGTGATGGGAAGGTGGAACTACAGAAGCAGGTAGGGAGTTCCACAGTTTACCAGAGAACTGAAGTGGAAAGTGGAGTAACCTAATTAATTCATTAAATGTTTTCTGCGTGCGCTCCGAATGCAATAGGTTTAAAAGCTTTTGTGGAATTATGTGGGGTTAATAATTTGTTTTTAATATTTGTTATGGTTTTAGTGGTAAGTTAACAAGATCGCCGCGTTACACACACACACACACACACACACACACATTTAATTTTTTCTCGTCCTCTTCCCCTCAACTCCTCCTCCTCCTCCTCCTCCTCCTCCTCCTCCTCTTCCATTTGAGTGACAAGCAATCACTATTTCTTTCTTTCTTTTTTCCCTCTCCCTCCCTCTCTCTCTCTCCCTCTCTCTTTTCATTCTACCTCTCTCTCTCTTTATTCATATTTTTTGTGTGAAAGACTCAAACATAAAAGCATCTCTCTCTCTCTCTCTCTCTCTCTCTCTCTCTCTCTCTCTCTCTCTCTCTCTCTCTCTCTCTCTCTC
>CM035201.1:1294530-1299648 GCA_020233015.1 Callinectes sapidus | reverse complement strand
CACACACACACACACACACACACACACACACACACACACACACACACACACGCACGCACACGCACACGCACATCAGACAAGACTACTGATATTTGCTCTGACTTGTGGAAAACTGTCATCGTGTTTTTGTTTTTCTGTTTTTTCCTTTTTTTTGTTTTTGTTTTTGTGTTTTTTTGTTTTTGTTTGTGTTCGATGCCAAAAAGTTTTACGTGTGTGGCTGAGTTGAATGTATTTATTTATTTGTTTTTATTGTTTTTTTTTGTTTGTCTCTTTGTCTTTCTCTCTCTCTCTCTCTTTCTCTCTCTCTTTGATCTTTGCTTCGTCCATTTAACGTAAAGATTAAAACGAAACTTTAATATGCAAATCGACGTGAATAGAAAATGATTAATTGAATTTCTCTCTTATTTTCTTTTTTTTTTTCTCTCTTTTTTTGGGGGGTTTGAAATACGAGATGATGAAAAATATTATATAAAAGTTGTGTTCAAAATGAGAAAAAAAGTATAAACAGATGGAATTATTAGCGAGAGAATGAAAAATGATGGGAAAAAAACTTTGTGATTTGAATGTGAGCTAATCTTTTTTATTAGAGACACGTAAGGTTTTGGGATGGATACTAAACATTATGAAACTCTCCATTTTAGAAGCATGAGCGAAACTTTTTGAGAATTCCAGGTGAAATAATGAAAAAAAATCCACAAACATAATAATAATAATAATAATAATAATAATAATAATAATAATAATAATAATAATAATAATAATAATAAAAACACTGATAATGATACTAACTTTTTGAGATTTCCAGATAATATAATGACAAAAAAAAACAAAATAATAAAAAAAACGATTGATAATAATACTAAACATTATGAAACACTCAATTTTAGGAGCATGAACGAAACTTTTTGAAAATGCCACGTAAAATAATGAAAAAAAACACTGATTAACAATAAAAAAACGATAATTCTGAAACATGAACGAAAATTTGTGAGAAAAAAAAAATGAAAATAAAGCCGCGCACGGAAATAGCTGTTAGTTAGTTTGTTTGTTAGTTAGTTTGTTTGTTTCGAATTTCACTGATTGAAATGCATAGTTTTATTTCACAATTGTTCGTGTGATACGTTTACTACATTTTAATTAATTGCTTGTTTGTTTGTTTGTTTTGTTTGTTTATGTGTGTGTGTGTGTGTGTGTGTGTGTGTGTGTGTGTGTGTGTGTGTGTGTGTGTGTGTGTGTGTGTGTGTGTATAAGTAGCTTTTGTATCGTTTACGTGTGGGAATGGGAATATTTCGGAATGCTGCCTGGAATATTTCTGGAATGTTGGAATGTAAAGCTGGAAGAGGATGTTGGAACGTTCTTTTTCCCCATTGTGGTGTGAAAAAGTCCTGGAATTGGCCTGGAATGTTCTGGAATGCTGGAATTGTGTTTGTGTGGCTGGAATGTGTCTTTTCCCAATTGTGCTGTGGAAATACTGGAATAAAAACCTGGAATGCTGGAAATGGAATCTGGAATGTTTGTTTTTCTTAATGTGCTTTAAGAAATATCCTGGAATTACCCCTGAAATGCTGGAATATGAATGTTTGTTTTCTCATTCTACTGTGAAAACATCCTGGAATGTTTTCGGAATCCTGGAATGATGCTTGTATGGCTTCAAGAGAGAGCTGGAATGTTTATTATCTCTATCTATGAAAATGTACTAGGAATGGTCTTGGAATCTTTCTGGAATCCTGGAATAGTGTATATATGGCTGGAAGAAGGAAAGGAAGTCATCTGGAATCACTGTGTTGTGGTAAAGATGAACTGGAATCGAATCGGGAATGAAACTGGAATTATCTTATCACTCTTGTGTTAGTGAACTGGAAGAGAGGCTGGGAATGTTTCTGGAATGCTAGAATCGTGTTTGTATGGCTGGGAATGGATAGATTGATAGATTAATAGATAGATAGATTGTCATTTAGGTAGATAAACAAGTGAAAGTATATCTATTCACGTTTTCTAATCAATTTTCAATCACACACATACTCTCTTCAATATTTTTCTACCTAACCAATTCAATCCATAGATAAAAACACTCAATTTTCTCTTTTATTTTCTCTATTCTTTTATTTCTCTTTCTCTTTCTCTTTCTCTTTTATTCTCTCTATTCTCCTAATCTCATTTTTGGTTAATTCTTCTCTTCTTTAATGTTTAGTCTACTTTTTGGTCATCTGTTCTTTAAGGGGACTGTCAAATAAGTGGGATTTCCTATTTTTCATTGTTTTTGTTTACTCTTGGCTAAGTTTTTCCTCTTATAAATTAGATAATCCCTTTACAATGAGATCCGATGCTATATAGACTGTCTTAACACTCTCTAATCGTGTCTAGGAATTTATAGCTCTTTTTTTTCAGGATAGGTTAGGTTAGCTTAGGTTAATATTAATTTCCTGTTCCTTTTTTTCCCTGTGTCATTTTTCCTGGTTTCCATTTTTTTCCTGTGTCATATTTTCCCGGTCACACTTTTTTCCTGTATTGACTCTGATAATTTCCAGAGCCTTCTCCACTTACCCACAATGCAATATCCACCCACGTAAACCTCCATTCTTTCCTTTATTCTCTCTAATCCTACCCAGAACCTTCTCCACCTACCCACAATGCAATATCCACCCACGTAAACCCAATTCAAACCTCCCATTCACACACTAATCACCCCCACACCCCTCAGCCTCTCTCCCCACCTCCTTACCTGGCTCACACCTTTCCCCTCACCTTCCCTCACTCTCGAACTATAAAGGTATGCGAGAGATGATTAATAGGATGAGACGTGTTACTTGTTAAAATTGACAGGGTGGGTGGGGGGGGTGGGGGTGGAGGGGAGGGGGGGGTGTAGGATGAGATGTAAATAAGTCATTTCAAATCCCAGCTTCACCTGACACATACACCTGCCCACCTGTCACTCATTCCCCTCTCTCTCTCTCTCTCTCTCTCTCTCTCTCTCTCTCTCCTCTCTCTCTCTCTCTCTCTCTCTCTCTCTCTCTCTCTCTCTCTCTCTCTCTCTCTCTCTCTCTCTCTCTGTCTCTGTAGTGTGGGTCTGTGTGGAAGAATAGCGTTTTATTTGTTCATTCATTAAGTGACACGGGTTTTCAAGGGAGTTTTTGTAGTTTTAGTGACAGATTAATGATATTTTAGGAGGAACACTCTTGGGAATACGGTTAATCATCTGTGTGGCCTTTAAAAACAGTGTTGGTAGGTTTTCAAGGGAGTTTTTACAGTTTTAGTGATAGATTTGCAAGATTGCTATAGTATAAACAGGAAAAACACTTTTGGGAACTCTCTTAAAAACAATAAAGCAGTTTTCAAGAGAGTTTTTACAGTTTTAGTGACAGTTTAGCAAGATTTCTATAGTATAAACAGGAGAAACACTCTTAGGAACCCTATTAATCATCTCTGCGTCCTTTGAAAAGAGTGATGGCAGTTTTCAAGGGAGTTTGTAGTTTTGGTTACAGATTAATAAGATTTCTACAGTATAAACAGGAGAAACACCCTTGAGAACCCTGTTAATCATCTCTGCGTCCTTTGAAAAGAGTCATGGCAGTTTTCAAGGGAGTTTGTACAGTTTTAGGGACAGTTTAGCAAGATTTCTATAGTACGAACAGGAGAAACACTCTTGAGAACCCTTTTAATCATCTCTGCGTCCTTTACAAAACAGCCGTGGAGGGAGCAAAGTATTTCAGAACACCTCACCACCACACACACACCTTCAAATCCCTCACACGTAAGCCATCCCCTGGTCTCTATCCTGCTCCCAGGGTGACGAGTAGCCAGCAACACCTCCTGCAGCCAACTCAGGGGCACCAGGCGGCCACCACAGGGGAGGTAGCCGGGGCACTGCAAACCCCCTTCAGAAGAAACCCAGGGATGTACATGGAGACAGTCTTAAGTGAGGACCCCCCTGGGAGGCTTCTGGGGGGGCACACGGAGAACCTGCCCCCCTCCAGCCACCCCCCAGCCACCCAGCAGGCCACGCCCCCCACGTCCTTCCAGCAGGCGGTTCCTACGACCCCCAGAAAGAGGAGTTTTGAATCGAGGTCACCTGAAAGCCCTCTGGCTGGACTACTTAGGTGCATGTATATTTGTGTGTCTTAGCCGCCCATGTCCCCCTGCCCCCTGCCGCGCCCTGTCTGCTGTGGGGAAAGGAGGAGGAGGAGGAGGAGGAGGATTGTAGGATAAAGAGCATATTAGAGAGGAGGAAATGAGGATTATTAAAGGAAAAAGGGGAAAAAAATATATTAGAGAGAATAGGAGGAAAAGACGACTGTTAAAGGAAAGAAGGGAAAGAAATGAGACTTAAGACATTGATAGGATGCAAAGATAGGATAGAGAGTAGGATAAAGAGGATATTAGAGAGAAGAGGAGGAAAAATGACGATTATTAAAGGAAAAAAGGGAAAGAAAGGAGACATAAGACATTGATAGGATGCAAAGAATAGGATACAGAAGGATAAAGGAGAGAATAGGAGAAAATGACGAGTAGAGAAGGGAAAAATGGAGGAAAAGGAGATAGATAGAAAAGAACAGAAGGATAAAGAAAATAAAGTAAAAAATAGGAAAAGTTGACATTAGAAAAAGGGAAAAAAAAGGACAAAAGAAGATAGACCGGGAAGAAAAGTAGGATAGTGAAGGATAAAGAAGGAGAGAATGAAAATTAGAAAAAGGAAAAAGAGAAACTGACTTCTGACCAAATAATTCTACCGTGAGAGAGAGAGAGAGAGAGAGAGAGAGAGAGAGAGAGAGAGAGGCCTAGCGGTGATGGGGTGGTGATGGGATGAAATGAGGAGCTGATTGAGTGAGAAATAGGATATAAGGTTACTTGATATCATATGGGAGTGATGGGGGGGGGAGGGGAGGTGATGGGGAGTGGGGAGAAGGACGTAATGAAATGAGAGAGAGAGAGAGAGAGAGAGAGAGAGTGATAATGGTATGTGCGTGTGTGTGTGTGTACTTTATAGGTAGAAATCAATGGGGGTTACTTTACTTAGCATTATCTGAATTAAAGAAATAAGAGATAATGATAATAATAATAATAATAGTAATAATAATAATAACAGGCAGGGCGTAGGGAGGCAAAAAAAGGGCGGCCATG
>CM035201.1:1287030-1289530 GCA_020233015.1 Callinectes sapidus | reverse complement strand
TTTACGAGATTTTACGAGATTTTACGAGATTTTGACGAGAAGGAACGAGAAATGACGAGATATTTTTGTTGCAAGAATCCAATGTCAAAAAAAAAACGAACGAACGAAACGATTTTTTGACGAGAAGTGAAATGGAACGAAACATTACAACATTTTTACGAGTCGAAAGAAAACGAGACGAGGGTTGCTACTGTTTTTAATTAAGGGGAGACTCGTAATAACATAGCCGCGTGTGTGTATGTATGTATGTATGTATGTGTGTGTGTGTGTGTGTGTGCAGCAAATATACATACCGTGACCCGTCTAATGTATCATGTATGTATGTATGTATGTATGTATGTATGTGTAGACACTTACGGGGATACATGCGCTAATACATTATTTGATATGTATAGTTTAATGTGTCACGTCTCTATTTTGGTATTGATGTGGCTATGTATACCTGGCGACACCTGAACTTGTATGTATATATGTATGTATGTATGTATGTATGTATCACAAGCTCAGGTGCCTCCCAGCTCGATGTATTGTAGGAAAAAAACACATACAAAGACACACAAACGCACAAAAACGCATACAAACACACAAAAACACATACAAACACACACAAACACACAAAAACACATACAAACACACACAAACGCACAAAAACACAAACAAACACACAAAAACACATACAAACACACACAAACACACACAAACACATATAAACACACACAAAAACACATATAAACACATACAAACAAACACAAATACACACAAAAATACATATAAACACACAGAAAAACACATACAAACACACACAAACACACAAACACACATACAAACACACATAAACACACAAAAACACACAGAAACACATACAAACGCACAAAAACACATACAAACACACACAAACACATACAAACACACATACAAACACACACAAAAACACAAAAATACATATAAACACACACAAACACACAAAAACACATACAAACACACTAAAAACACATACAAACACATACAAACACACAAAAACACACACAAACACACAAAAACACATACAAACACACAAAAAACACATACAAACACGCACAAACACACACAAAAACACATACAAACACACAAAAACACATATAAACACATACAAACACACAAAAACACATACAAACACACACAAACACACAAACACACAAAAACACACACAAACACACACAAACACACAAAAACACAAAAACACACACCTGAAACGGCTGGCGGTGTGTCAAACAAACATAAACATTAAAACCCCAAACAAAAACACGAAAAAACACGAAAAAAAGGAATTTGTTTTTGTTTGCTGTTGTGGAAATCATTGTTGTTGTTCCTGTTGTTGTTGTTGTTGTTGTTGTGATGGGTGTGTGTGGGGTATTTGGCGGTGTGGGGGGGTGGGGGGGTGTACTCTAGGCAAAGCGGTAATAGTTAATAATGCCAAAATGGAGATCAATATATAGAAAGTAGAAAGAATCATAGTATTGTAGCTACGCCAATAGACTTTGTGTTTGCTTACGATAAAGGGGAAACTATTAGAAGAAAAAAACTACGTAATGAACCTGTGTTGTTTGATGTGAGGGGAAATAAAGGTGGGGAATTTAGTGAAAAAATAGAAAAACAGCAAATTTGAGGGGAAAAGTAAAGGATATGATGGAAAAAAGGGGAAAGAAAGCAAAGAAAAGGTGGTGGAAAAGAGGGAACTGAGTATTCATGTGTTGTGTCGACTGTGAGGGGAAAACAAGGGGAAATGAGGGGAAAACAGCAAGCTTGAAGGAAAACATGATGGAGAAAGGGGAAAGATAATGTAAATAAACACATGAAGTTGAGTATAATGATTTCGTGTTTACTGTGAGAGGGGAAACAAGGGGAAAAACAAGAGGAGAACAATAAACTTGAGAGGAAAGAATGAGGGAAAACTAAAAAAAAAGGAAAGAAAATGTAGAAAAAAACGGAAGAATTAGAGGAAAATTACTACAAATGATGATTGTGAGGGGAAACAGCCATTTTTTCGCGTTTGAGGGGAAAAATGAGGGGAAAATGATAAAAGGGGAAAGAATATGTGAATAAACAGATGAAATGGAAATGTTGTGAGGGGAAACAGTAATTTTTTCGTGTTTGAGGGGAAAAATAAGCAAAATATCAAGACAGAATCAAGAGACAAGGAAAAAACGACGAAAAGAAAATAAGGAAAAGGGAAAACGAAAAGAAATAAGTGGACAGACGAGGAAAACACCAACATTTGTGAGGGAAAACAGCCATCTGAGGGGAAAAAATGTGAGGAAAACCTGAAAAGTGAAGTGAAGAAGCATAAATAAAGAAACGAAAATGAAAAAAAGGGGAAAAAATCAATAGAAAATGAGGAAAAACAAACTATTTAAACCGAAGAAAACACAGGAAAAGGGGAAAATATTGATAAAAAAAAAGAAGAAACAGAGGCAAAAGAAAAGAAAAAAAATGAAATGTAACTGTGTCAAGAAAAATACGA
>CM035201.1:1196320-1206320 GCA_020233015.1 Callinectes sapidus | reverse complement strand
AAAAAGATTTCAAAAGAAAGAAAACTCGAAAGAAAATATCAAAGTAGTAAGAAAAACTTGAGAAAAAAGTGAAATTAACAAGAAAATACCACTTGAGAAAAAAACATTGCATAACTTGAAGGAAAAGATTAAATTAGGACAGTTTGAAAGGTTTGTGTGAGGAATAGTAATTTTTGTGAGACAAGTTAACATTTACCTTCCACTCTCATCATCTTAACCTCTTATTTTCATCAACCCAGCCAGCCAGCCAACCATCCAGACATACAAACATACATACACACATACATACAGACATACAGACAGACAGACAGTTAATTATTCTCTCTAAGTCAAGGTATAATCTCGTTTTCTTTCATATTAACCTGACGTCGCTTCCCATTTTCCTTTTCATCCTTCTTTTTCACTGCACTCATTTCCGTTTTCTTTAAGTGGAACAAGAACAAGAATAATAACAACAAGTGTCCATTTCCTTCATCTAAGCAACGAGAACAACAACAAGAACAATAACAACAACAACAACAACAACAAGTCTATTCATCTTAATCCCTCATTTTCTTCCGTCAAAACCAGTGAATCATCTCCCATTTTCTTTAACAACACATCCATTTTCTTCCTCAATTTAGGTCACCCAGTGCTCCATTTTCCTCCACGCAAACTAATCACTGTCAAGCTAAACAAGTGGATTATCTCGTTTTCTTTCAAATTATCACGTTTTCTGTCACATTTCCTTCCCCCCATACATCCCCGTGGCCCATTTTCCTTTCAAATTCCCGTTTTCTGTGAGTCGCCGTGCGGGGGATCTCAGCTGCTACGCGTGTGTCTTAGCGGCTGTAGCATCGCCCGCCCCGCCCCATCCACCGTCCGCCCCTGAGCCCCGCACCACCTCAGGCCGCGAGACAACACGCCAACACCACTCCACTCCACTCCACTCCTGTCACTCCTCCACTGACTCAAGTGAACCAACACGAACACTGCAGAGAAAAACAACCAGGAAAAGGGAACGTTTTAGTTAAATCTACTACTACTACTACTATTACTACTACTACTACTACTATTACTACTACTACTACTATTACTGCTGCTGCTGCTGCTGCTGCTATTGATTGGTAAACAAACACCGGAGAAAAAATTGCATAAAAGGAACTTTAGAACTGCGACAACAACAACAACAACAACTACTACTACTACTACTACTACTACTACTACTACTACCATTACTAGTACTTCTACTACTACTGCTACTACTACGATTACTACGGCCCTTGCGGCGACCTTGACCTCCCGGCATTACTCGCGTGACACATCCCTGGGGCCCCTCATTGGTGGTGGCGTGACCCTACAGAGTGAGTTGGCCCAGGCTGCCATAGTGGGGCCATACACGCGCCTCACCTGTCTATTGTGAGCTTCCCACCCCCCAACCCCACCCCCACCCCCTGCTGCGTGTTGGTGCGTGGCGTGTCACCATGAGGCTGCCGTGGCTGCTGCACTGGACTCCCTTCGCTGACTCCCTGCGGGGCCGGCGGGGGGAGGAGGGGGAGGCGCCGCCCCAGGGTTGGGGAGCGGCACAGCACCTGCCTGGCGGCTACCTGACGCAGGCTGAGCATTACGCCCGTGCCCTGGTGCAGGCCACCTACCTGCGCTCCAAGGCCAAGCTGTCCGCCGCCTCGCTGCGCCTCGCCAGGAACCTTGGGGAGGAATGCCCCGGGGAGCCGCTGTGCTCCACCCCGCCGGACCCCGGGGGTCAGGGCTGGGCCTTCCTCAGACTGCCGCGCCGCGCCTCCGTCAGATGGGGCCTTAAGTCCTTCAGCAGGACGCTGCGGGAACCCCTGGCAGGCATGATGGGTGCCAGGGCCGCCGCCAGGCTCACCCCAGGGGAGGAGCTGGCCATCCTGACGCGGGCCGGGGCCGAGCTGGCCTTCACTCCGGGGGAACAGGTGTGTGGGGAGCCGCTTGTCCCTTCCCAGGAGGGGGGCAGGGGGTTCATCCTGCCGCCCCTGGGCAAGACGAGGAGCCAGCTGGCCCTGCCTGTGGGCGGCCTGGAGGAGGCGCCACCCCTCAAGAAGGTGGACAGCGAGTCTTCCCTCACGCTGGACGCCGCACCGCTGCTGGAGGCGGCTCTGCTCCAACCCCCGTGCCATTCACGCCCAGACACGCCCCCTCCACGCCAGGCAGAGGGACGTGAGGAGGGTGGCGCCCCGCCCCTCCACGACACCTGCGGGTCGGTGCCCCTGATAGTGGTGGAGAGCCTTATTGTGTCTCCTGAACAGTGCGAGGGGCGTGTGTGGGGTGACGCAGCGCACACCGGCGGGGAGAGGGAGAGGGAGAGGGAGAGGGGCGCAGAGGGGAACACAGACTGGCGCAAGGATGAACACCGTGCAGCCAGCAGTGTGGAGGAGGAAGACGGGGTGGTGCTGGACATGCCCCTGACAACAGAGCAGACACAGAGCGCCACTCCAAGCAAACACACCCTCCCGGAAACACAGGGAGACCAGATGACGCCCCTGCAGGACAAACCAAGAGAAACTTCACTCTCAGGAGGTGAACTGCAGGAAAAACCCAATAAGGAGGAGATAGAAAGCGAATCTCGAACTGAAAAACTGGAAATAGAAGACCAAGAAGAGAAGGAAAACTTGACCTTGTTTGTGGAGGAACAAGGAGAAGAGAAAGTAAACGGAAGCTTAGTAGAAGAAGAAAAAGAAATGCGTAGTTCACAGATTGAGGTAGAAAGTGGAGAGAAAATTAAATACAACTTCACGCCTCATGAAGCAGAGATGGAAACAAAATACTGTGATGTAGAGGAGGAAAAGAACGATTTTGTGGCTGTAGAGGAAAAACAAAGAGAAATTTTACATGGAGGATTGAAAGAATATGAATTTGTAAAAGAGAATGAAGAAAACAAATCTGTAGAAGAGAAAGAAAACGGACATTCACTAATTGAAATAGAAAACGAGGATAAGGAGAAAGAAAACGAGAATATACTTGTACAAGAGGAAGAAAACGAACAAACACTAATTAAAGAGATAGAAAACGAGGACAAGCAGAAAGAAAACGAAAACGTACAGGTAGAAGAGGAAGAAAACGAACAAACACTAATTGAAGAGATAGAAAACGAGGACAAAGAGAAAGAAAACGAGAAGACACATGTAAAAGAGAAAGAAAACGTAATTCCACTCATAAAAATCACGGATGTAGAAATTCAGCTCATGGAAGAAACAGAAAACGCAAACACTTCAAAGAAAACGGGAAACTTAACACCAGAGAAAACGGGTAACGACTACAACACAAAGAAAACGGGATACGAGGAGGGGGGACTGCTGGACACAAACAATAAAGGAGGGGAGGATATGAACCATTGTTTTGGGGAGGAAAAACACCCCACAACACATCAAGAAATCTGGGGAGCATTTTTAACCATCCCTTCCTCTCCCCTCTCCCTTCCATCCTCCCCAACACCCCACATGGAGCTTGAAAACGCGTGGGAGACTAAATTATTTCACTCCCCGCCACTCACACCCACAAAAACTAAGATAGGAGTATTTGAACCCTTTAAAACACCCCCTCCTCTACCATTACCCCCCCCAATAAACCCAGAACCCCAGAAATACCCACCATCACCCCCTGAGGTCACACACGCTGGGTCTACGGTGAAGCTAAACACTATGACCTTTGAACTAGCCTCCCCTGGGATTGTCAAGCTGGAGATGAGTAGAATGAGATCAAGATTAAGTGGATTTTGGGGTGAATCTTTGAAGTGTGGCTATGGGGAAGAGATGGGAGATGAAATAGTGATGGAGGATGAAGATATGATGGAGAATGAAGAGATGGTGACGTTTGCTGAAGATATGGGACGTTTAGAAGAGATAAAAGATGATGTAGAAGATATAGAAGGAGAGATAGAAGACCCTACAAAAGAGATAAAGTTTGTAGAAGAGATGGAACGCTCTACAAAAGAGATAGAAAGTCATGGAAAAGAGATATATCGTGTGGAAGAGATGGGAGTTGCAGAAGAGATAGGAAATATGAAAGAGATGGTTTTTGAAGAAGAGATAGGAGAATTTATACGAGAGATAGAACCCACAGCCTCTCAGCCTACACAGGAACATTTCACTGTAGAAGAGGAGAAACCTGTAATCTCCCCCACTGTAGAAGAGAAAAAACCTGCACTTCTAGAACCTGTAGAAGAGAACAAACCTGCACTTCAGCCTGTAGAAGAGATACAGGCTGTGATATATAACCCCACACAACAGCCTGTAGAAGAGAAGAATGCCTCTCAGCCTGTAGAAGAAACTGAGCCTGTAATCTCCCCCACTGTAGAAGAGAACAAACCTGCACCTCAGCCTGTAGAAGATATACAGGCTGTGATAGATAACGTTACACGACAGCCTGTAGAGAAGGTCCTGTGTCAGCCTGTAGAGGAGACTGGACGTGTAGAGGAGACTGTAATTGTTCTCGAAAGCTTTGTAGTGAAGGTTCAGCCTGTAACTGTAATAGAGAGGCATGTAGAGGTAGTCCAGCCTGCAGTACCCGTACAGTCAATGCTGCAGGCTGTAACTGTAACACCCCACGGCCATGCACAGGTTGAAAATGAACTGGTGACGCAGGCTACAGGTCAAGAATATATGGGACAGCCTGTAACTCAACCTGCTATAGATGCACAGCCTGTAACTCAAATTTGGACAGAGAGGCAGCCTGTAATTCAAAGTTCTACAGAGAGAAAGCCTGTAGATCAAGGTTATATGAAAGAACAGCCTGTAATTCAAACTTCTACAGACACACAGCCTACAGAACAAACTCCCGTAAAGACACAGACTGCAGAAAACCAGCCTGTACTCCATATATCCCCAGACACACAACCTGTAATTGAAAAACCTGCAGAAGAGAAGGCCGCAGGACAAAAAACAAAGGGAGACATACAAAAGCCTATACAAAACCCAGAAATTTCATCGTATAGGCCTCTCCTGCAGAAGAAGAAGACGAGGAAGCGAAAACTCGAACCGGAGACGATGGTAAAGATTCTGAAGAAGTCTAAGAGTGAAACAGATATCTTCCACAAACTTCAAGTGAAAAAAGTAGCGGGAAATGTCACTCCTCGCTTCCCTCGCCCTTCTATACTACTGCAGAAGGCGCCGAAGAGGATGTGGGGTGAGTTAGACGACCATTCACCGCCTGAGACACTCGAAACTTGCAAAAAACTTAAGGTAAACATTGTGGAGATAGAAATAGCTGATTCTGAGGAGTCTCCCCTTCACTCTATCTGCGCATCACTTGTAAAGAAAACGGAAGCATATGATAAGAGTTACATATCTGCCTTCTCTTATCCTTCCTCCTCCTCCTCCTCCTCCTCCTCCTCCTCCTCCTCCTCCTCCTCCTCCTCTTCGCCATGTAAGAAGGAAGGAAGGAAGACTTTAAAACGCAAGAAGGAGAATGAATGTACTGAAATAAAGAGAGGAAGGTAAGAGAGAGAGAGAGAGAGAGAGAGAGTACTATTATTATTATTATTATTATTATTATTATTATTATTATTATTATTATTATTATTATTATTATTATTACTCTACGGGAAGATAGTGAGATAGTGAAACGCGGGATGTAAACAACGTAGATTTTCACCGCGTGTGTGTGTGCGTGTTTACTGCGCGTCTATCTACAAAAGAGTGTTATTTTTTGTAGTTATCTTTTGACAGAGGCGAGGTGGGTTGGTGTTCTTGTTGTTTTTTATTGTTCCTGGTTATTGGTGGTGTTAGTATATTGTTTTCTTCACTATATAATACTCCTTGTTAGTGTAAGATGAATATACTTGTGTTATTGCTAATATTACGACTACTACTAAGATTTCTATTACCATTACTACTTGTGCTCTAATAATAGTACCAATAATAACAATACCACATTTCAACCCCACTTCACCACCACCACCACCACCACCACTACTACAGACACTTGGACGCCTTTGAGTTCTACCGCGCTGAGGACGAGAGAGAGTGGGCGCGGCGGTATGAGGAGGTGCATGTGGACACCAAGAGCGCCTCCTCCATGTTCAGACTCCTGCAGGGGAAGCTTCAGTACTCAGCAGCCTACCCTCACTTCCTCTCCCTCCTCCACCACCTCCTTCTGCTCCCTAGTGAGTGTAAGGAACAGTCGTGTGTGTGTGTTTGCTCTGTTTTATTTGCTATAGTGGTTTTTTTTTAAGGTTTTATTGGTTTGGGTTTTGTTTTCTTGAGTTTTTTGTTGTTTAATGGGGTTTTTATGGTGTTTTTAATTGGTTTATATGTTTTTTATGGTGTGTGTGTGTTTGTGTGTTGATTATCCTAACTATCTATCTATCTATCTATTTATCTATCTATCTATTTATCAATTTATCTATCTATTTACTGGAACTCCCTACCAGTTTCTCTATTCCCACTTTCCTATACCTTTAACTCACAAAAGAACCAAATTTCAAGACAAATAACCCATTCCTTCACCTAACTCTCTGCTTCTGAATAGACAAATAAATGGTGCCTTTTTTATTTCCTCCTTCTTCCCCTCTTACACTAAAAAATCCATTGTTTTTTAGGTGATGTCAGCGCCCCAGACCATTGGATTCTTTTTGACCGAATCCTACAGCAGCTGGTGACGCAGGCGGAAGATGGGACAGATGGCGAGGTGGCTCTGCTGGACATCAATGTGAACAGTATAGTGAAGCTGTGAGTATTGGGATAGGACAGTTAGTTAGTAGAGTTAGTAGTGTTAGTAGAGTTATCCCCGTCAGTACTGGGATGCATTTTTAGGGGTTTTAGGTGTGATTAGATGGTTTTATTGGTATTAGGAGGTGTTTATGGAGGTTAGAAGATTAGTGGTCAAAGAGAGAGAGAGAAATGGAAGTATAAGCTGTAATTTGATACTTTCCCCATATAGAGAAGGGGAAAAAAAGAGAATAGAGAGGGGAAAAGTGAGAGAGTGAGAGAGAGAACACTAACCCATGCCTCCCCTCCCCTTCCCCCCTTTGCAGCATCGCCAATGAGAGGGAACTGACAGAAAGCCGCAGAAAGATTACAAAATTGGAAGCAGATTTTGCAGACGTGGTTACCGACTTGAACAGGAAGGAACAGGAATTGTTCTCAACCACACAGGAAAAGGTTAGTAATAGTAGCAGTAGTAGTAGTAGTAGTAGTAGAAAAAATATTTACACTCCCTCCTAAACACCCCAATCCTTCACCCATCACCAAACCAAACCTAACCTAACATTATAATACACTTCTTACCTCATTTCCCTTCCTTTTCATCTCTCTCCATCACCATTTATCACCTCAACACCACTTAATCACCACTATAACCTCACATAACTCTCTGAACATTAAGAGAACCAACAAATTAATGGGGCTTTTAAGTTTTTTCATTATTTTGTTCCCCTTAACCAGCTTCTCCTTACTGTAAAAAGAAATGGATAAAAATGTGACCTCACCAAACAGGAGGAGGTGACCCAGACGCTGCACCAGGTGAGGGGACAGCTGGAGGCCGAGGTGAGGGTGTGTGGTGAGACGCAGCAGAAGGTAGGGGAGCTTGAGGCCTCGGTTGCTTCACTAACACAGCAGCTGAGGGACCTTGCTGCCGGCTCCCTCTCAGATGATGTCAAGGCTTCCATTGCTAAGTCTAAGGTACGGGAGCTTACCTAACCTAACCTAACCTAACCCAATCTAACCTAATCTAATCTAATCTAACCTAACCTAACCTAATCTATCCTAACCTAACCTAATCTAACCTAACCCAATCTAGCATAATCTAATCTAGCATAATCTAATCTAGTATAATCTAATCTAGCATAATCTTTCCTAACCTTAAGTAACTTTGTGTAATCTTATCTAAACTAATGTAGTCTAATGTAACGTAATGTCTAAGGTAGGAAAGCTTACCTAACCTAACCTAAACTAATCTAATCTAGCATAATCCTTCCTAACCTTATATAACTTCATTGGCAATATTGTTCATTCAAAACAGACAACTGATGTATGATGATAACTAATACAAACCTCTCTCTCTCTCTCTCTCTCTCTCTCTCTCTCTCTCTCTCCCTCGCTCTCTCTCTCTCTCTCTCTCCCCAGCAATAACACACCTGGGGCGGTACTTGGGCTGGGCAGGGCGGTACTTGGGCAGGGTAGGGCGGTACTTGGGCAGGGCAGGGCGGTACTTGGGCTGGGCAGGGCGGTACTTGGGCAGGGCAGGGCGGTACTCGGCTCACAACAACACAGTGGCGGGAATACATTGATCTCTGCCCGTATGTGTTGTTTGGGTCTTATTTCACCATGACAACCAATGCAACAAACACTATATACTCTCTCTCTCTCTCTCTCTCTCTCTCTCTCTCTCTCTCTCTCTCTCTCTCTCTCTCTCTCTCTCTCTCTCTCTCTCTGCAGAGCTAATATAAATGATCAGTCGGGTTCCGAAGAGTGTTTTTCTGGTTATTCATGTAGAAATCGTGTCACTTGAACGGTAAGGCATAAAATTGAATAAATACGTTAATTATTCAAAGGATATTAACTACAGTCTTTATCTAGAAATTCCACTTCCCTGTTACTTAAGCAATACAGATGGTGTTGTAAGGAGTCTCGTTGTACCTGCTTGGGGACTGACAACTAAGTGGGCCCTTTTTATCATTTGTTTTTGCTGCGCCTTCCTGTCACTTAAACAATACAGAAAGTGTGATAAGTCTCGTATCTGTTCGGGGACTGACATCTAAGTGGGTTTTTTTCATTTGTTTTTGCTGCTTTTGTCTGGATTTTGCATTATAACAAAAAATAAATAAATTAATTAATTAATCAATAAAAAATAAAAATGAATAATTCTCCCCGAAAATTAAATAAATAATATAAATAAATAAAAGTGGAAGTGGTGCAGCTCTAAAGTGTTTCAATGCATATGAAGTTCAGATATTTATACGCCTCAGGTCAAGTATATTCTCTCTGATAATGACGTATTCCTGCTAAGTCAAACATACACAGCGATGATCTTTAAGTAACCCATTCATTGCCACGACGCATTTTCATATTCGTTCTGCTTATGGTTGAGTGATTTTATACATCTTCAGGAACTTGTGTGGGGATTAAGATAGTAAAAATTATAACCCATTAATCTTCTGTCCTCCATAAATCCTTCTTAATGTAAATAAAAATAATCTAATCGTACCCAAACTCATGGTAAAAATGCGTCCCACGTTAACCCTTTCAGCATCACGAGTTTCGAGTATAACTAGACGATTTTGATGACATTAAAAAAGGTTCATGGAGGTCAGAAGATTAACAGTCAGAGTCCATACTATTTTAATCCCGACATGAATTTTCTGAAGCTGTATAAAATCGTCAAATAATAAGCTGAATGAACATGAAAATGCGTCCCAGTACTGAAGGGTTTAACTCCGTTTGTAAAGTATATATTGTTAATCTATCACTAACACACATATACTACGAAAAAATAAATTAATAAGAACCCTTGAAACTTAAACCCACATATAACAACATTTTCAAGAGTATTTTTTCCAAATAAAAAAAAAAAGTTAGAAATAGCGTTAATCTGCCAATAGAAGCATAAAAAAAACATCCTTAAAAACGCAAATCATTTCCTCAAGACCATTTCCAAAGGCAACACAGATGACTGGTCAGATTCCCAAGACGCAAATGTATCTTGTCACGAATGCAGAAATCTTGTTAATCTGCCACTGGAGCCATAAAAAAACACATGAAAAAACTCGTATATATAATAACTATCTTATGCAAATCTCTCTCTCTCTCTCTCTCTCTCTCTCTCTCTCTCTCTCTCTCTCTCTCTCTCTCTCTCTCTCTCTCGACGTAAATGTCTTGTTAGAAATGCAGCAGAATTATTGTTAATCTGCCACTAGAACTACAAAAAGAATAAAAAAAATCATCTACATAATAATCTTATGCAAACCTACTTTTCCTCTCTCTCTCTCTCTCTCTCTCTCTCTCTCTCTCTCTCTCTCTCTCTCTCTCTCTCTCTCTCTCTCTCC
>CM035201.1:1132492-1143082 GCA_020233015.1 Callinectes sapidus | reverse complement strand
GAGAGAGAGAGAGAGAGAGAGAGAGAGAGAGAGAGAGAGAGAGAGAGAGAGAGAATGAAAGAAGGAAAAAAAGAAGAGAGAATGAAAAAATGAAGAAAAAAAAGAAGAGAGAATGAAAAAAGAAAAAAAAGAAATAAAAATAGATGAAAAACAATAACAACAACAACAACAACAACAACAACAACAACAACAACAACAACAACAACACGAAAGATTACACCAATTAAAAAACATCGCGTGTGCCTTTGAAACCACCACCACCACCACCACCGCCACCACTACCACCACCACCACCACCACCACCACGTACAATAACTCCCGCTTCTCAATGACGTCAATCACAGGCTGCCAGATGAACGATGATTAGTAGATGCTGATGATGATGTTGATGATGTTGTTGATGTTGTTGTTGTTGTTTTTAATTGTTTTGTGGTATTTAATTTGTACTTTTCATTTGTAGTTTGTGTTCTACTATTGCGAAGAGAGAGAGAGAGAGAGAGAGAGAGAGAGAGAGAGAGAGAGAGAGAGAGAGAGAGAGTCTTGATATCTCCCATAATTCTTGGTCCAAATTTCTTTAAGTGATTCCAAAGATGAAAAGAAAATGAAAGGAAGATGGAAACTAAACTGCATAATGCTCTTCCTCCTCCTCCTCCTCTTCTTCTTCCTCCTCCTCCTCCTCTTCTTCTTCTTCCTCCTCTTATTATTGTTTTTGCTTTTGTATATCCTTTTCATTCCTTCTTTCTCTCTCTTTTTTCTTTTTTTTTTCGTCTAATTTCCTTTTTTTTCTGTATATTCTCCCTTCCTTTCTTCCTTCCTTCCTTTTTTCCTTCCTTCCTTCCTTCCTTCCTTCCTTCCTTTATTGTTTTCTACTTTAATTCTCTTTTCATAACCATTACTATCTTTTTTCCTTCTGTTTTCCTTCTCTCTCCTTCACATTCTTCCTTTTTTCCCTTCCTTCCTTCCTTCCTTCCTTCCTTCTTTCCTTCCTTCCTTCCTTCCCTCCCTCCTTTAATCTTTCCTCTTCAATTTTCTCTCCGGATAAAATAACAAAATAAATAAAAATAAATAAACGTTTTGACATCCCAACATTAAAAAGCGCGGGAAATTTAAGAGCCAAACGAAGCATATCTCAAAATGATGAACTATGATTGGACGAGAGAGAGAGAGAGAGAGAGAGAGAGAGAGAGAGAGAGAGAGAGAGAGAGAGAGAGAGAGAGAGAGAGAGAGAGAGAGAGAGAGAGACGAGACGAGACGAGAGAGAGAGATTCCAGTTTTGCCTGTTCGTTCAGCCAGATAAGCACAAAATGAGGAAACAGAAGGCAGGAAGACACGAGAGAGAGAGAGAGAGAGAGAGAGAGGGGGGGGGATAGCAATTACAACTAATGATAATGGTAAGAATTAGATGATGATGATGATGATGTTAAGAAGAAGAAGAAGAAGAAGAAGAAGAAGAAGAAGAAGAAGAAGAAGAAAAAGAAAGAAAGAAAGAAAGAAAGAAAGAAAGGAAGAAAGAAAGAAAGAAAGAAAGAAAGGAAGAAAGAAAGAAAGAAAAAAAGAAAGAAAAACACTGAACAAATATAAGGAAAAGGAGTATAAAGAAAAAGATGAAACTTGAAGAACGAAAAAGAAAATGAACAAGAAAAGATGAATAAAGAAGAAGAAAAACAAGAACAACAATATTTTTTTTCTCTTTCTATTGCGTTCTTTCTCCCTTTGAGAGAGAGAGAGAGAGAGAGAGAGAGAGAGAGAGAGAGAGAGAGAGAGAGAGAGAGAGAGAGAGAGAGAGTAGCAGGAGAGGGGAGAGAAGGCTGCCCTTATATCATGCGTCATGTGAGGGGACCTGCGTCTCTCTCTCTCTCTCTCTCTCTCTCTCTCTCTCTCTCTCTCTCTCTCTCTCTCTCTCTCTCTCTCTCTCTCTCTCTCTCTCTCTCTCTCTCTCTCTCTCTCTCTCTCTCTCTCTCTCTCTCTCTCTCTCTCAAAATGGCGTCTGTTTTAAGTCATTTCGTAAGATTAAAAGAAAATTACAAGATAAATACTGATAATATAACTCAAAAGATGGAGGAGGAGGAGGGGGAAGAGGAGGAGGAGGAGGAGGAGGAGGGGGAAGAGGAGGAGGAGGAGGGAGTTAAGAAGAATGAAATATAGGAAGAGAATGATCAAAGAAGATGAAAATGGAGGAAAGAGAGAGAGAGAGAGAGAGAGAGAGAGAGAGAGAGAGAGAGAGAGGGAGAGGGAGAGAGAGAGAGAGAGGTGGTCAGATCATGAACTCACAAAATCACGCCTTCAGTTGACGATGGACAGCCGGAGGGAGAGCACGCGTCTGTCCTTCTCTCCTTCCCTCCTTCCCTCCATCCCCTTCCTCCTCCTTCCTCCGCCTCCCACCCTTCACTTAACGTCCAAAATCACCTGCTGCGGACCTGTAATTAAGCCTGAACAGGTGCGCCGCTTACCTGTGTGACCCACGAAGACCCAAGCTGTAGTGAAGTTGAAATGAACTTAATAGGACTGTGAAACGAAGAAGAAAAAGTGAAAGAAGAATTGAAATAAGCAAAGATTTGATTCTCCTCTTCTTTGCTTCACTTCTGCTATTTCAAAGGGGATTTATTTTAATTGATTGGAGTTTTTTTAAGGTGTTTTTGTGGTTGTAAAGGCAGAGTGGTAAGATTTCTGCATTGTTAACTGGAGAAACACTCTGTGGCCTTGGAAAATAGTCATAGAGAGAGAGCAAAGCGTTTGGGAAAGAGTCATAGAGGAAGAGGTTGAAGAAAACGTGAAAAAATAAGAAATAGGAAAGGAAGAAATAAAAGAAGACCAGAAAAGAAGAAGGAAAAGTTTTGGGAAAATATCATAGTAGGAAAAACTGAAGATATCATATAAAGACACAAGAAAAGGCTAAATTTGTCGATGAAAACTTGAAAAATAGGAAAAGAAGATTAGAAAAGAAGGAAAAGTTTTAAAAGTATTATAGTAAGAAAAAAGTTTGAATATATTGCATTGAAAAAAGAGCAATAAAAGTTGAATTCATTGAAGAAACCTTGAAAAAAGATTAAAAAGATTACAAAAGAAAGAAAAATAAAAAGAAAATATCAAAGTAGTAAGAAAAACTTGAGAAAATAGTGAAATAAACAAGTAAATACCACTGAAGAAGAAAACATTGCATAACTTGAAGGAAAAGATCAAATTAGGACAGTTTGAAAGGTTTGTGTGAGGAATAGTAATTTTTGTGAGACAAGTTAACATTTACCTTCCACTCTCATCATCTTAACCTCTTATTTTCATCAACCCAGCCAGCCAGCCAACCATCCAGACATACAGACAGACATACACACAGACAGACAGCTAATTATTCTAAGTCAAGGTATAATCTCGTTTTCTTTCATATTAACCTGACCTCGCTTCCCATTTTCCTTTTCATCATTCTTTTTCACTGCACTCATTTCCGTTTTCTTTAAGTGGAACAAGAACAACATTAAGGACAAGAACAACAACAAGAACTGTTCATTTCCTTCATCTAAGCAACGAGAACAACAACAAGAATAACAACAACAACAACAACAACAACAAGTCTATTCATCTTAATCCCTCATTTTCTTCCGTCAAAACCAGTGAATCATCTCCCATTTTCTTTAACAACACATCCATTTTCTTCCTCAATTTAGGTCACCCAGTGCTCCATTTTCCTCCACGCAAACTAATCACTGTCAAGCTAAACAAGTGGATTATCTCGTTTTCTTTCAAATTAACACGTTTTCTGTCACATTTCCTTCCTATACATCCCCGTGGCCCATTTTCCTTTTCAAGTTCCCGTTTTCTGTGAGTCGCCGTGCGGGGGATCTCAGCTGCTACGCGTGTGTCTTAGCGGCTGTAGCATCGCCCGCCCCGCCCCATCCACCGTCCGCCCCTGAGCCCCGCACCCCCTCAGGCCGCGAGACAACACGCCAACACCACCCCACTCCACTCCTGTCACTCCTGTCACTCCTCCACTGACTCAAGTGAACCAACACGAACACTGCAGAGAAAAACAACCAGGAAAAGGGAACGTTTTAGTTAAATCTACTACTACTACTACTATTACTACTACTACTACTACTACTACTACTACTACTACTACTACTACTACTACTACTACTATTACTGCTGCTGCTGCTGCTGCTATTGATTGGTAAACAAACACCGGAGAATAAATTGCATAAAAGGAACTTTAGAACTGCGACAACAACAACAACAACTACTACTACTACTGCTACCATTACTAGTACTTCTACTACTAGTGCTACTACTACGATTACTACGGCCCTTGCGGTGACCTTGACCTCCCGGCATTACTCGCGTGACACATCCCTGGGGCTCCTCATTGGTGGCCTGACCCTACAGAGTGAGTTGGCCCAGGCTGCCATAGTGGTGCCATACACGCGCCTCACCTGTCTATTGTGAGCTTCCCCTCACCCCCCCCCCAACCCACCCCCTCCCTGCTGCGTGCGTGGCTGGTGGCGTGTCACCATGAGGCTGCCGTGGCTGCTGCACTGGACTCCCTTCGCTGACTCCCTGCGGGGCCGGCGGGGGGAGGAGGGGGAGGCGCCGCCCCAGGGATGGGGAGCGGCACAGCACCTGCCTGGCGGCTACCTGACGCAGGCTGAGCATTACGCCCGTGCCCTGGTGCAGGCCACCTACCTGCGCTCCAAGGCCAAGCTGTCCGCCGCCTCGCTGCGCCTCGCCAGGAACCTGGGGGAGGAATGCCCCGGGGAGCCGCTGTGCTCCACCCCGCCGGACCCCGGGGGGCAGGGCTGGGCCTTCCTCAGACTGCCGCGCCGCGCCTCCGTCAGATGGGGCCTTAAGTCCTTCAGCAGGACGCTGCGGGAACCCCTGGCAGGCATGATGGGTGCCAGGGCCGCCGCCAGGCTCACCCCAGGGGAGGAGCTGGCCATCCTGACGCGGGCCGGGGCCGAGCTGGCCTTCACTCAGGGGGAACAGGTGTGTGGGGAGCCGCTTGTCCCTTCCCAGGAGGGGAGCAGGGGGTTCATCCTGCCGCCCCTGGGCAAGACGAGGAGCCAGCTGGCCCTGCCTGTAGGCAGCCTAGGGGAGGCGCCGCCCCTCAAGAAGGTGGACAGCGAGTCTTCCCTCACGCTGGACGCCGCACCGCTGCTGGGGGCGGCTCTGCTCCAACCCCCGTGTCATTCACGCCCAGGCACGCCCCCACCACGCCAGGCAGAGGGGCGTGAGGAGGGTGGCGCCCCGCCCCTCCACGACGCCTGCGGGTCGGTGCCCCTGATAGTGGTGGAGAGCCTCATTGTGTCTCCTGAGCAGTGCGAGGGGCGTGTGTGGCGTGACGCAGCGCACACCGGCGGGGAGAGGGAGAGGGAGAGGGGCGCAGAGGGGAACACAGACTGGCGCAGGAATGAATATCATGCAGCCAGCAGTGTGGAGGAGGAAGACAGGGTGATGCTGGACATGCCCCTGGCAGCAGAGGAGAAACAGAGCGCCACTCCAAGCAAACACACTCTCCCGGAAACACAGGGAGACCAGATGACGCCCCTGCAGGACAAACCAAGAGAAACCTCACTCTCAGGAGGTGAACTAGAGGAAAAACCCAATAAGGAGGAGATAGAAAGCGAATCTCAGCCTGAAAAACTGGAAATAGAAGACCAAGAAGAGAAGGAAAACTTGACCTTGTTTGTGGAGGAACAAGGAGAAGAGAAAGTAAACGGAAGCTTAGTAGAAGAAGAAAAAGAAATGCGTAGTTCACAGATTGAGGTAGAAAGTGGAGAGAAAATTAAATACAACTTCACGCCTCATGAAGCAGAGATGGAAACAAAATACTGTGATGTACAGGAGGAAAAGAACGATTTTGTGGCTGTTAAGGAAAAACAAAGAGAAATTTTGCATGGAGGATTGAAAGAATATGAATTTGTAAAAGAGAATGAAGAAAACAAATCTGTAGAAGAGAAAGAAAACGGACATTCACTAATTGAAATAGAAAACGAGGATAAGGAGAAAGAAAACGAGAATATACTTGTACAAGAGGAAGAAAACGAACAAACACTAATTAAAGAGATAGAAAACGAGGACAAGCAGAAAGAAAACGAAAACGTACAGGTAGAAGAGGAAGAAAACGGACATACACTTACTGAAGAGATAGAAAACGAAATCACAGAGAAAGAAAACGAGAAGATACATGTAAAAGAGAAAGAAAACGAATATACACTAATTGAAGAGATAGAAAACGAGGACAAAGAGAAAGAAAACGAGAAGATACATGTAAAAGAGAAAGAAAACGTAATTCCACTCATAAAAATCACGGATGTAGAAATTCAGCTCATGGAAGAAACAGAAAACGCAGACACTTTAAAGAAAACGGCAAACTTAACACCAGAGAAAACGGGTAACGACTACATCACAAAGAAAACGGGATACGAGGAGGGGGGACTGCTGGAGACAAACAATAAAGGCGGGGAGGATATGAACCATTGTTTTGGGGAGGAAAAACACCCCACAACACATCAAGAAATCTGGGGAGCATTTCTAACCATCCCTTCCTCTCCCCTCTCCCTTCCATCCTCCCCAACACCCCACATGGAACTTGAAAACGCGTGGGAGACTAAATTATTTCACTCCCCACCACTCACACCCACAAAAACTAAGATAGGAGTATTTGAACCCTTTAAAACACCCCCTCCTTTACCATTACCACCCCAAATAAACCCAGAACCCCAGAAATACCCACCATCACCCCCTGAGGTCACACACGCTGGGTCTACGGTGAAGCTAAACACTATGACCTTTGAACTAGCCTCCCCTGGGATTGTCAGGCAGGAGATGAGTAGAATGAGATCAAGATTAAGTGGATTTTTTGCTGAGTCTTTGAAGTGTGGCTATGGGGAAGAGATGGGAGGTGAAATAGTGATGGAGGATGAAGATATGATGAAGAATGAAGAGATGGTGACGTCTGTTGAAGAGATGGGACATTTAGAAGAGGTAAAAGATGATGTAGAAGATGTAGAAGGCCATGAAGGAGAGATAGAAGACCCTACAAAAGAGATAAAGTTTGTAGAAGAGATGGAACGTTCTACAAAAGAGATAGAAGACTGTGCAAAAGAGATATATTGTGTGGAAGAGATGGGAGTTGCAGAAGAGATAGGAAATATGAAAGAGATGAGTTTTGAAGAAGAGATGGGAGAATTTATACGAGAGATAGAACCCACAATCTCTCAGCCTACACAAGAACATTTCACTGTAGAAGAGGAGAAACCTGTAATCTCCCTCACTGTAGAGACAAAACCTGCACCTCTAGAGCCTGTAGAAGAGAACAAACCTGCACTTCAGCCTGTAGAAGATATACAGGCTGTGATATATAACCCCACACAACAGCCTGTAGAAGAGAAGGTTGCGTCTCAGCCTGTAGAAGAGACTGCGCCTGTAATCTCCTCCACTGTAGAAGAGAACAAACCTGCACTTCAGCCTGTAGAAGATATACAAGCTGTGATAGATAACATTACACAACAGCCTGTAGAGAAGGTCCTGTGTCAGCCTGTAGAGGAGACTGGACCTGTAGAGGAGCCTGTAATTGTTCTCGAAAGCTTTGTAGTGAAGGTTCAGCCTGTAACTGTAATAGAGAGGCATGTAGATGTAGTCCAGCCTGCCCTACCCATACAGTCAACGCTACAGGCTGTAACTGTAACACCCCACGGCCATGCACAGGTTGAAAATGAACTTGTGACGCAGGCTACAGGTCAAGAATATATAGGACAGCCTGTAACTCAACCTGCTATAGATGCACAGCCTGTAACTCAAATTTGGACAGAGAGGCAGCCTGTAATTCAAAGTTCTACAGAGAGAAAGCCTGTAGATCAAGGTTATATGAAAGAACAGCCTGTAATTCAAACTTCTACAGACACACAGGCTACAGAACAAACTCCCATAAGGACACAGACTGCAGAAAACCAGCCTGTAGTCCATATATCCCCAGAAACACAACCTGTAACTGAAAAACCTGCAGAAGAGAAGGCCATAGGACAAAAAACAAAGGGAGACATACAGAAGCCTATACAAAACCCAGAAATTTCATCGTATAGGCCTCTCCTGCCGCAGAAGAAGACGAGGAAGCGAAAACTCGAACCGGAGACGATGGTAAAGATTCTGAAGAAGTCTAAGAGTGAAACAGATATCTTCCACAAACTTCAAGTGAAAAAAGTAGCGGGAAATGTCACTCCTCGCTTCCCTCGCCCTTCTATACTACTGCAGAAGGCGCCGAAGAGGATGTGGGGTGAGTTAGACGACCATTCACCGCCAGAAACACTCGAAACTTGCAAAAAACTTAAGGTAAACATTGTGGAGATAGAAATAGCTGATTCTGAGGAGTCTCCCCTTCACTCTATCTGTGCATCACTTGTAAAGAAAACGGAAGCATATGATAAGAGTTACACATCTGCCTTCTCTTATCCTTCCTCCTCCTCCTCCTCCTCCTCCTCCTCCTCCTCCTCCTCCTCCTCCTCCTCTTCGCCATGTAAGAAGGAAGGAAGGAAGACTTTAAAACGCAAGAAGGAGAATGAATGTACTGAAATAAAGAGAGGAAGGTAAGAGAGAGAGAGAGAGAGAGAGAGAGAGAGAGAGAGAGAGAGAGAGAGAGTACTATTATTATTATTATTATTATTATTATTATTATTATTATTATTATTATTATTATTATTATTACTCTACGGAAGGATGGTGAGATAGTGAAACGCGGGATGTAAACAACGTAGATTTTCACCGCGTGTGTGTGTGCGTGTTTATTGCGCGTCTATCATCAAAAGAGTGTTATTTTTTGTAGTTATCTTTTGACAGAGGCGAGGTGGGTTGGTGTTCTTGTTGTTTTTTATTGTTCCTGGTTATTGGTGGTGTTAGTATATTGTTTTCTTCACTATATAATACTCCTTGTTAGTGTAAGATGAATATATTTATGTGTTATTGCTAATATTACGACTTCTACTAAGATTTCTATTACCATTACTACTTCTTCTCTAATAATAGTACCAATAATAACAATACCACATTTCAACCCCACTTCACCACCACCACCACCATCACCACCACTACTACAGACACTTGGACGCCTTTGAGTTTTACCGAGCTGAGGACGAGAGAGAGTGGGCGCGGCGGTATGAGGAGGTGCATGTGGACACCAAGAGCGCCTCCTCCATGTTCAGACTCCTGCAGGGGAAGCTTCAGTACTCAGCAGCCTACCCTCACTTCCTCTCCCTCCTCCACCACCTCCTTCTGCTCCCTAGTGAGTGTAAGGAACAGTCGTATGTGTGTGTGTTTGCTCTGTTTTATTTGCTTGGGTGGTTTTTTTTAAGGTTTTATTGGTTTTGGGTTTTGTTTCCTTGAGTTTTTTGTTGGTTAATGAGGTTTTTGTGGTGTTTTTAATTGGTTTATATGTTTTTTATGGTGTGTGTGTGTTTGTGTGTGTTGATTATCCTAACTATTTATCTATCTATCTATTTGTCTATTATATCTATCTATCTATCTATCTATTTACTGGAACTCCCTACCAGTTTCTCTATTTCCACCTTCCTATACCTTCAACTCATAAAAGAACCAAATTTCAAGACAAATAACCCATTCCTTCACCTAACTCTGCTTGTGGATGGGCAAATAAATGGTTGCCTTTTTTATTTCCTCCTTCTTTCCCTCTTACACTTAAAAAATGCCATTGTTTTTAGGTGATGTCAGCGCCCCAGACCATTGGATTCTTTTTGACCGAATCCTACAGCAGCTGGTGACGCAGGCGGAGGATGGGACAGATGGCGAGGTGGCTCTGCTGGACATCAATGTGAACAGTATAGTGAAGCTGTGAGTATTGGGATAGGACAGTTAGTTAGTAGAGTTAGTAGTGTTAGTAGAGTTATCCCCGTCAGTACTGGGATGCATTTTTAGGGGTTTTTGTGGTGATTAGATGGTTTTATTGGTGTTAGGAGGTGTTTATGGAGGTTAGAAGATTAGTGGCCAAAGAGAGAGAGAGAAATGGAAGTATAAGTTGTAATTTGATACTTTCCCCATATAGAGAAGGGGAAAAAAAGAGAATAGAGAGGGGAAAAGTGAGAGAGTGAGAGAGAGAACACTAACCCATGCCTCCCCTCCCCTTCCCCCCTTTGCAGCATCGCCAATGAGAGGGAACTGACAGAAAGCCGCAGAAAGATTACAAAATTGGAAGCAGATTTTGCAGACGTGGTCACTGACTTGAACAGGAAGGAACAGGAATTGTTCTCAACCACACAGGAAAAGGTTAGTAATAGTAGCAGTAGTAGTAGTAGTAGTAGTAGTAGTAGTAGAAAGAATATTTACACACACCCCTAAACACCCCAATCATTCACCCCTCACCAAACCAAACCTAACTTAACATTATAATACACTTCTTACCTCATTTCCCTTCCTTTTCATCTCTCTCCATCACCATTTATCACCTCAACACCACTTAATCACCACTATAACCTCACATAACTCTCTGAACATTAAGAGAACCAACAAATTAATGGGGCTTTTAAGTTTTTTCATTATTTTGTTCCCCTTAACCAGCTTCTCCTTACTGTAAAAAGAAATGGATAAAAATGTGAC
>CM035201.1:1111059-1122970 GCA_020233015.1 Callinectes sapidus | reverse complement strand
ATTGTTCTCAACCACACAGGAAAAGGTTAGTAATAGTAGCAGTAGTAGTAGTAGTAGTAGTAGTAGTAGTAGAAAGAATATTTACACACACCCCTAAACACCCCAATCATTCACCCCTCACCAAACCAAACCTAACTTAACATTATAATACACTTCTTACCTCATTTCCCTTCCTTTTCATCTCTCTCCATCACCATTTATCACCTCAACACCACTTAATCACCACTATAACCTCACATAACTCTCTGAACATTAAGAGAACCAACAAATTAATGGGGCTTTTAAGTTTTTTCATTATTTTGTTCCCCTTAACCAGCTTCTCCTTACTGTAAAAAGAAATGGATAAAAATGTGACTTCACCAAACAGGAGGAGGTGACCCAGACGCTGCACCAGGTGAGGGGACAGCTGGAGGCCGAGGTGAGGGTGTGTGGTGAGACGCAGCAGAAGGTAGGGGAGCTTGAGGCCTCGGTTGCTTCACTAACACAGCAGCTGAGGGACCTTGCTGCCGGCTCCCTCTCAGATGATGTCAAGGCTTCCATTGCTAAGTCTAAGGTATGGGAGCTTACCTAACCTAACCTAACCTAACCCAATCTAACCTAATCTAATCTAATCTAACCTAACCTAACCTAATCTATCCTAACCTAACCTAATCTAACCTAACCCAATCTAGCCTAATCTAATCTAGCATAATCTAATCTAGCATAATCCTTCCTAACCTTATGTAACTGTGTGTAATCTTATCTAAACTAATGTAGTCTAATGTAACGTAATGTCTAAGGTAGAGAAGCTTACCTAACCTAACCTAACCTAATCTAATTTAATCTAATCTAATATAATCTTCCCTAATCTAATGTAACTTAATGTAATCTTATCTAACCTAATGCAATCTAACTTAGCCTAACCAAACCTTTGTTTGCCTTTGTTTTCTTGTTGCTGTTTTATTTATAATTGTTAATTCAAAACAGACAACTGATGTATGATGATAACTAATACAACCCTTCTCTCTCTCTCTCTCTCTCTCTCTCTCTCTCTCTCTCTCTCTCTCTCTCTCTCTCTCTCTCTCTCTCTCTCTCTCTCTCCCCCCCCCACAGGATGCAGCGGAGCCCCCGAAAGGCCCCCCCTGCCCTCCCCCGCCCCCTCCCCCTATGATGAATGGAGCCCCCCCTCCCCCACCCCCCATGATGAACGGTGGGCCCCCTCCCCCACCCCCCATGATGAAGGGCGGCCCCCCTCCCCCTCCCCTCACCAACGGCGGCCCCCCTCCACCCCCAGGGGCAGGGAAGGCATTTAAACCCCCTAAACAGGTATGTGTGTGTGTGTGTGTGTGTGTGTGTGTGTGTGTGTTTAATCATCTTATGTTTTGTATTGTTTTGTCTCTCTCTCTCTCTCTCTCTCTCTCTCTCTCTCTCTCTCTCTCTCTCTCTCTCTCTCTCTCTCTCTCTCTCTCTCTCTCTCTCTCTCTCCTCGCTCTCTCTCTCTCTCTCTCTCTCTCTCTCTCTCTCTCTCTCTCTCTCTCTCTCTCTCTCTCTCTCTCTCTCTCGCAACCCTTTTTTCAGTAAACCAATATTATTCTGTAATGATTATATTTTCTTCCTTTTATCTCCTAATTGCATTTCTTTTTCCTTCTCTTCTTTCCATCATCATTTATCTCTCTCTATCCATCTCCTAACCTAACCTAACCTATTCTAACCTAATCTAATTCTGTAATTATCATTTTTTCCTCCTATCTCCTTATTGCATTTCTTTCTCCTTCTCTTCTTTCCATCATCATTTATCTCTCTCTATCCATCTCCAAACCTAACCTAACCTAACCTAACCTAACCTAATCCTAACCTAACCTAATCTAACCTAACCTAACCTAACCTAAACCTAACCTAACCTAATTTAATCCCGCAGGTACCAAAATCAGCCAATCAACTTCGAGCATTTAACTGGGCCAAGATGCCAGATGGGAGAATTAATAACACAATTTTCGCCGGCCTCGATGAGTCGCCGCTGTACAAGTTCATGGACCTCGAGGACATTGACCGAACCTTCGATGCCTCGGCCGGGAAGAAAGCAAACGGCGAGGTGTGTATGGTTGTCCTTTTGTCTTGTTTGTTTATGTTTGTTTGGCTTTTTTTTGGTGGGGGAGTGTATTTTGTGTGTGTGTGTGTGTGTGTGTGTTTCTTGGTCTCTCGTTGTATCTGTGTCTTTGTTTCCTTGTTTTCTTTTTTTTTTGTGGTGTTTGGCAGTGTTTTTCTTGTTTATTTATGTTTATTTTGGCCCTTTTTTTCTTTGTTTCTGTTTGTATGTTACTTGCGTTGTTTTCCCCTCTCTTTTTCTCGCATTATTTTCTCTCTCTCTCTCTCTCTCTCTCTCTCTCTCTCTCTCTCTCTATCTCTCTATCTCTTCACACCAGCCACCACCACAATAATATCTATCTTACCTATAACACTTTTTCTTCAATTAATCTACCCAAATACTATCATTTCTACATCTTATTTTGTCCCGTATTCCTCCATCATCTTTACCATCATATTCCGCAGGGAGAGAAGACACTGGAGAGGATGAAGTCACAGAGAAGTCAGCAGATCAGCGTCCTGGAGAATCGCCGCCAGCAGAACTGTACAATATTGCTGTCCAAACTCAAGATGACCAATGAGGGGCTGATTCGGTAAGGTTAGGTTAGGTTAGGTTAGGTTAGGTTAGGATAGTCAGTCATTTATTTGAAAACAGTATTGTCTTATTTAATCTTTTTCATGTCTTTTTTTCCTCTTAGCTCTCTTTATTTAACTCTCTATATTTTTTTCTAATCTTTTTCATGTCTTTCTTCCTCTTAGCTATCTTTATATAACTCTTATCTCTCTGTATCTTCTTTTCTAATCTTTTCATGTCTCTTCCTCTTAACTATCTTTATTTAACTCATCTCTATATTATCTAACCTTACCCACCCTAATCTATCTCATATTCACCCTTATTTAAACCCAATATCTGCCCTAACCTAACCTAAAACCCTATTCTTAAGCAACCACAGAGAGGCGGAAGTGGGAAAACACATACCCTCTTTAGAATTTATATAACCCATACTATCACAGTTACACCATGTCCATATACCCCTTCTGTATACCAAACCCCTAAATCAATACCCCCATATATTTTTCTGCCCCCCTATGCCTCTGACTCCTATCCCCAAACAACAGAAATAAAATAGCACCCTTATATTAAATCTTATCAGCCCTACATCATAATTTATTCACACTAATAAAGACAAAAATCACTTAAAAACAGGACACAAACAATAAACAATAAAATTAGATATGATAGGCACGTTCTGTTCTTTAGTGAATAATTTTACCGCAGCAGAGGAAGGCTGAAGCAGACGTATATAACCTAACCTTATTTCTACCCTCTGTTGCGTTCCCAGGGTGCTTTTGAAGATGGACAGTGACGGAGAGCTCGCCCCTGACATGGTGGAGCAGCTGTTGAAGTTCACACCCACTGCGGAGGAGAAGGCAATGCTGGAGGAACACTTGGATGAAATAGAGAACCTGGCCAGGGCTGATCGCTTCCTCTATGAGATTTCTAAGTGAGTGAGGTGCTGTGCTTGGTGTCTTGTGATGTGCTTTGATATTGATAGTTTTTTTGTATTTTTTAGGGAATGGTGTTTATTTGCTGGGTTTTTTTAAGGGTTTTTTTTAATGTGGTGGTGTGGAAGTATTGTTGATTTGTTATTGAAGTGTTTGAAATGTTCCTGAAATCTTGTGTTGTTTTCTTTATAATGGTCTGTGTTTAGAAATGCTTTGTTATCTAACCACAATGCTTTTTAAGGTCATGGAGTGTATTTCCTGGGTTCTCAACAGTGTTTCTTCTGTTTATAATGTAGAAATCTTATTAATCTACCACTAGAAGTATAAACACACCCTTGAAAACCCTGCATCTTTATTAGCATATGCGAGAAAGGAAGGGATGAAAAACAGAGTATATTTTATCATTTTGCACCCATTTGAAAGATTTTAGGTAACTATGGAACAAGTAAAGGTGTCATAGAGTTATCATGAAGGAAAGACGGAGCAAATAACACTGGAAAGGTTAATCTATATAAAAACACCCTTGAAAAACCATACCCATTTCTTTCCTCTACAGAATTGACCACTATGAGGAGAGATTGAGATGTCTACACTACCAGAAGAAGTTTAGAGAGAGACTGGCAGAATGTGAGCCAAAGATGCAGGCCGTTGTGAGCGCCACCAAGGAACTGAAGGGAAGCAAGCGTCTCAAGAAATTCATTGAGGTGGTGCTGGCCTTTGGAAACTACATGAACAAGGGTGAGTGAAATGAAAATAGAGTGACGGAGGTTAAGGATAAAAGGTTTGGATTAATAGATCGATTAGCTTGTGTGTGTGTGGGTTTTTATGTGTGTGTGTGTGGGTTTTTATTTATGTGTGTGTGTGTTTTTATGTGTGTGTGTGCGTGGGTTTTGGTAGAGTGACTAAGGATGTGTTTGGCTGTATATAAGATAAATTATGTATATGTTACCTTACCCAAACCACCCATCACTAACCTCTGACCTCTTACTCTCTCCCAGGGGCAAGAGGAGGAGCGTATGGGTTCAGAATGTCCTCACTCAACAAACTGACAGATACAAAGTCATCACATAATCGTAACATCACACTGCTTCACTACATCTTGCGTCTGTGTGAGAAACAGTGGAGGGACAACAATAAGCTCGATGAGGACTTCCCGAACCTAAAAGAGGCGGCGAAGGTTAAGTAAGTAGAGATGGTCACGGTTTTTTGAAGTGTGTGTGTGTATGTGTGTGTGTGTGTTTATGTGTCTGTCTTTTTCTTTATTTTATTTGTTTTTCTTTATGTATTTGTTGTTGTTTTTATGTTGTTATTTGTGTTTGTGTGTGTGTGTTTAAAATGTCTGTCGTTTTCTTTCTATTATTTGTTTTTCTTTATGTATTTGTTGTTATTTTTATGTTATTATTTGTGTGTGTGAGTGTGTGTTTGTGTGTTGAAATGTCAGTCTCTTCTTTCTTTTTATTTGTTTATCCATTTTCCTCTCTTTTTTTGTCAAAGAAGTGTAAAAAATAGAAGGTTTTAAAGATGGTGTATGCTGATTGAAGAAAGAAAGAAAGAGAGAGAGAGAGAGAAACTAACCTAACCTAACCTAATATATGCTGATTGAAGAAAGAGAAAGAAAGAAAGAGAGAGAAACTAACCTAACCTAACCTAACCTAACCTAACCCCAACAGCATCACCGAGCTAGAGAGAGAGATCAGCGCACTCCGTCAAGGGCTGGACTTCATCGAGAGGGAGGTCACGTGGCACAGAAGTCAAGGGTCACCCCCACCCGGCGATCGCTTCCGTCTCGCCATGAATGAGTTCACTGCGCTGGCCAAGGATAAATTCTCTAACCTCGAGACTTTGTTTACGTTGATGAAGAGTCAGGTTAGTGTATATTTGTGTGTGTGTGTGTGTTTAACCTAACCTTTCTTTCTCTTATTAATTTTCTATGCATGTGTGTGTGTGTGTGTGTGTGTGTGTGTGCATTTAACCTAACCTAACTAGCCTTGAGAGTTTATTTGTGTTGATTAGGAGTCAGTTAAGTATATATGTGTGTGTGTGTGTGTGTGTGTGTGTTTGTAAGGATGTTATGTTATGTCAGATGAAATAAATGTGTGTTTTTTTTATTATTTTCATTACGTAAGAGAGGAAATGGCAAAAAACAAAAGAATTAAGATATCCCAACCTAATTCTCTCCCTCTTACACACTCTCTCTCTCCCTAACCTAACCTAACCTAACCTAACCTAACTTAACCTAACCTAACCTAACTTAACCTAACCTAACCTAACCTAACCTAATCTAACCTAACCTAATCTAACCCTCTCTCTCTCTCCCTCTCCCTCTCTCTCTCTCCCACAGTTTGAGGCATTGGTGGTCCTGTTCGGGGAAGACGCCAAGACAACGCAGCCCGAGGACTTCTTTGGGACCTTCGACTCGTTCATAGACACCTTCCGAGAGGCGAAGAGAGACCTAGAGAACATGAGGAAGAAGGAGGAGGAGGAGGAGAGGAAGAAGAAGGAACTGGAGGTAGGTTACGTCTGGTGGTAGTGTTTGTGTTTGTGTGTTTGTGTGTTTGTTTGTGTGTGTTTGTGTTTGTTTTTATATTTTGGCTTTTGTTTGTTTTTTGTTGATTTTTTTTTTTTTTTTTTTTATTGTAGAGTTTCATGTGATAGTTTTTTATTAAGTTAATGAAGTAAATTAATGTTTCCTCTATTCCTCTATTTTCCAGGTTTTGTTTTGTTTTATATTGTAATTCTGTATGTTTTTTTGTCATTTCTTTCTTTCTTTTCTTTCTTTTTCTCTTTTTTTTTTTTGCATTTTCTTTTTTTTCTTCTTTCTTTTTTTCGGGAAATTTTTGAATGACTTTTTTTTGGATGTGAATGAATTTGCTTGACTTTTCGGTTTGTTTTGTTTATTTTTTTGCATTTTCTTCTTCATTTCTAAAGTTTTATCAACTTTTTTTCACTTATTCTCCTTTTTTTTACTCTCCTTCTTTATCAAATACCTTAATTCTTCTATTTTTCTACCTTATTTCTACAGTTTATCCATTTTTTTTCACTTTCTCTTCCTTTATCACCTTTTCCTTCACTCCTCCTTCTTTATCATATACCTTCATTCTTCCATTTTCTTTCAAATTTTCCCTTCATCAACAGAAACCCAATGAGATTAGCATTATGACTTGTATATCTCTTTTCTCTATTTTCTTCATTTACTCCCATCTATGCCTCTTCTTCCTTTATCACTTCATCTCTCTCACTCACCATTCTATTAATCTAGTAACTCCTTCTTTATTTCTCTATCACCTTTCTTTCTTTTATTAATTTTCTATGCGTGTGTGTGTGTGCGTCTGTGTTTGTGTGTGTACGTGTCTGTGTGCGTAATTTCTCTTTGATTTGAGAAGTGGGGTTAATTTATAAAGGAAAGATTAGGTACTTTAATTAGAAGGACAATTATGGTATGTGTTTTTTGTAGAGCAGTTTCAATGGCTTGCTTTTTTTGTAGCTTTTCTTTGTTTTTGTTTTCTATATTTTTGGCTTTATAGATATCAAACATTGCTTTTTTATATTTAGTGTTGTGCTGCAGTAGAAGTAGAGTAACTAAGAATGTGAAAAAAGAAGTTATTTATTGAAGTTGAAGTTTTATACGAAAAGGATGTGTTTTTGTGAAGTTTGTATTGCGATATGAGAGTTTATGAGTCAGCTTATGAGTATTGATGTAGAATGTACCATAATTAACAAGAGAAACACTAAAAGAAGTTTAAGTTTAATTTGAGTTGTTTATTGAAATTAGAGTCTTAAAGAAGCAAGGAATATTTTTTAAAAGTTGATGATGCAATATGAAACTTGGTGAAACAGAATATTAATGTAGAATGTAATAGAATTTAAAGAGAAACACGCAAAAAAGATTAATTTGAGTTATTTTTTTTAATGTAGAGTTTCATACAAGCAGGATGTGTTTCCTAAAGTTTTTCTTGCAATATAAAACAAAATTTTGATGTTGAATGTATTAGAATCAACATAAAAACCAACAATATGCAACTTGAGTTATGCAATGGACTGGGAATACAAACATCAACACATTGTTCCTGCAAATCATTATTATTTTCATTTTGTCTTGCAGTAACAAAGTCTTGAACAGAACAACAACATACAGGGTGTCTCAAAAAACTCAGGAAAACAAATATGGAAGGAAATACAGATGAGAAATATGTAACTTAGAGAAAATATGATTGGATTTCCTTATTCAAACTTTATGATAGTAAATAAATTAACAAAAAAATAGAAATAAGTCAAAATTTTCATCTCTTCATATCATCAGTGAGAAAAAACACTTGAAATTTTTGAGACACACTGTAGAATAAACAAAAAAAGTAGGAAAAAACAAGGAAAACAACATGAAATCCACCACAATATGAGTGACTTTACCTTGGAATTCATAATATCAACACACATCTATAATTTTTGCAGTTTGTGTTGCAGTAAGGCAGCTAAAGGCTTGTGTCTGGCTCTAGTTCTTAAGTTGCCTCAGTGTTCAGTGTTGCCTTGACTCAGTGTTGCATTGTTGTTATTAGTATTGTTGTTGTTTTGGCTTCTATATGTGTGTGTATGTGTGTTTGTGTGTGCATTTTACTCTATTTCCATGTCTCTATGTGCGTTTGTGTATGTGTATGTGGCTTTATCTTGTGTGTGTGTGTGTGTTTATGTATGCATGTGTGTTTTTACTTCCCTGTGTGTACGTCTGTTCCTCTACCAATCTATGTAAGCATCTTGACTGCCTATATGTGTGCGTTTATTTGTGTGTGTGTGTGCGTTTGTGTGTGCCGTCCCTGCCTGCTCTACGTGGTGCCCTGTGTGTGTTGCAGCGTTACAAGCGTCGTTCGTTGCCAAGCAGCTGGTATGAGCGTGACGTGTTTGCCCTCTGGCACTGAGGGGGCCCTCCTCCCCCCCCCCACACCCACCACTACCTGTGTTAGTGTTGCAGTGTTGATACAGGTGACCCCCTTCAGCCCTGCCCACCAGTACTTGCCTACACTAATCTGCTGCTGCTGCTCTGTTCTCTCTCTCTCTCTCTCTCTCTCTCTCTCTCTCTCTCTCTCTCTCTATCTCTATCTCTATCTCTGGTTTCTGTCTCTTTTTTTCTCTCTGTCTGCCATATTTCTCCTTCTCCTTCTCCTTCTGCTTCTCCTCCTCCTCCTCCTCCTCCTCCTCCTCCTCCTCCTCCTCCTCCTCCTCCTCCTCCTCCTCCTCCTCCTCCTCCTCCAGCTATGTAAATATTGGGTAATGGTGAAGGATACTAACACCTTAAACTCTGAATGTGTGTGTGTGTGTGTGTGTGTGTGTGTGTGTGTGTGTGCGTGCAGGCATTAATCAACTCACTCCCTCCCCCTCCTGCCTCATCCTGACCTCTTTCTTGACCTTCCCTGACCCCTGACCCTTTCCCTGACTATATTTGACCTTCCCTAACTTGATTTAACCTCTATTCCACCTCCCTGACCTAACCTAATGCTTTCCTGACCTTCCTGCTTGCTTTCCCTTCAGCGTGACCTAATCTGACCTTTAATAACCTGACCCTGACCTAACCTGACCTGACCTATGTGCTTTGTGTGCGTTTGTTTGTTTGTTTGCATGTTTGTTTAGTGGCTTTGTGCATGGTGGTGGTGGTGGTGGTGGTGGTGGCGGTGGTGGTGGTGGTGGTGGTCTTAATTAACAAGAAATGCTTATAAAGGTGTTTGGGTATTTAATATTTGACTAACTTATTTCTTCCAGGTAAATGTGTATAGTTAATTGTTATTTTTTCACCTGCACTTAGTGTTAAGGTGTGGTTCGTTAATTTTAAGTGTTTGTTTTTTTAATTAGCACCATCTATGCACCTGTTTATGTTATTGTTGTTGTTATTGTTGTTTTGATTGTGGTGTTTGTTGATGTTGCCACTTATGTGTTTAGTTTTGATAATTGCAATGTTTATGTTCCTCATTCATTTGTCACTTTTTCATTTCTTTTTTCCATTTCATTTTAGTTATTTTCATTGTTTTTTTCTAATTCTTCACTTTTAACACTATTCTACATCTTTTCCTAACATTTTCATCTTATTTCGTTACCCTTTTCACTTCATATTTAAGCAAAGCAACACTTCAAACTTCACTTTTCATCACCAATTACTCCATTTTACATCTAAGTCAACATTACTAACCCAACTTCACCTCACCACTCTCACTTTCTCTTTAAATGTCACAAAATTACAACGCATTCCTATTTACAACATCAATCATTCTGTAAGTCATCTAATTACATTCCATCCCCTAATATGTCTGCACCTTTCAATTAATCAATGGTAACAACACTGCACTGGTAGTCTGAGAACCATAGATGTGTGCGTGTTTGAGTGCGTGTGTGTGCGTGTGCGTGTGTGTGTGGTGGCAGCATCTATATTCACCTTTTTTGCTCATTTAAAGGTATTCAGAAACTGTTCCCTCACCACAGCTACTTTCTGAGGCCACAGAGATGTCTAAGCAGGGTCACACTAACAGAGATTCTTAAATTATGCAGCTTTTTCTTAGACACATTCATAGTCTTACATTCCATCTTAGTCTCTGGAAATTTGGTGTTGTATTTTATCCATTACTCATCACCAGTACATTTGAAGATGCTGATGAGATAATGGCTATATTTTAACACCAATTTCTGAAGGTTAATGTGGATTCTAACACCATAAATTAATCTAAGAAAGAGATACACACTTAAGGATCTTTGTTAATACTGGCTCTGGTTTTCAAGGGTGTTTCTCTCATCAATAATACAGAAATGTTGTTAATCTGTCACTAGAAATGTTAAAAAGAACACTTGGCTATCATTTAAGACCTAGTAGAGTTCTTAAGGGTGTTTCTCATGTCAATAAGGCAGAAATCTTGTTAATATGTCACCAAAATGCTTCAGAAACCCATGTCACTTCACCAAGATTACATTTCAAGGTCATAGTGATGTCTTGTGAGGTTGTCTTGTTAATGGTGCAGCAATCTTGTTAACTGGTCACTTAGAACCATAGAAACACCCTTGGAAACACATGTAGCTTTAACTAGAGTCCTTTCAAAGCAGTGGAGGCAGGAGGGAACTGTTTCAGAATACGCTCATATAAAAACCATAGGCTAAAATTTAAAACAACTTCACACAACAAGCGATATAAAAATTTGAGGTCCTCACTCCATAAAAAACAACAAAAACAGCTCAATAATCAACCTCCTTTACCTGAGTGATACAGTGACCTCATTTGACCCTATTTGGTGCCAGTGGTGACCTGGAGTAGCATAGCATAGAGTGACCTTTACCCAGCAGTGTGACCCAACTTGACCTGTCCTTCTGACCCCCAGCGCCGCGAGGTGGAGCGGGAGAGGCGAGCGAGGGAGAGGTCAACACGTGCCGGGGCTGGAGCGGGGCCAGGAGGGGCGGGGGGCGGCTCTCTTCAGGGGGCGGCCGGGGACAGCAGCTCGGGAGGGGAGAACGAGAACGAGAACGACTTCGATGACCTAATCTCGGCCCTGCGCTCCGGCGACGTCTTTGGAAAGGACATCGACAAAATGCGGAGGAAGAAGAAGCACTCGTTTGCAGCCGGGTCGAGGGAGAGGGAGAGGGAGAGGGTCACTGGCTCTCACAAGTATGCATGAACGCTCTCTCTCTCTCACACACACACACACACACACACACACACCCCCACACTGCCTGTAACGCCAGCCAGTCACAGCCACGGGAATGAGATTTGATGTCTTGTTTATCTGTGGAGTATTTGATAGTCTAGCCTGGTGTATGGATAAATGGTTAGCTGGGTGGATGGTTGACTATCTATCTGTTTGTCTGTCTGTCTGTCTGTCTGGCTGGCTGGCTGGCTGGCTGGCTGTCTATCTATCTATCTATCTGGCTGGCTGAGGTAGATTGTTCTGTGTTTGTCTATCTGTCGTTCATGTCACAAAAGAGGAAGGTTGTAAATCTTGTTTCTCTGCATTTATAGTCCCTTGAAATGTGTGTGTGTGTGTGTGTGTGAAGTGAGGTGAGGTGAGGTGAGGTGACACTTCAAACACCTCATTTCTTAACAATCCTGCTAGCACCAAACACAACACACACACACACACACACACACACACACACACACACACACACAGTACCGGTGCTCACAACCAACACCCGCCTTTACACCGCTGCTCAAGGCCACCACCACCACCACCACCTCCACTGTGCTGACGCTCCGCCCCATCGCTGCCTGGGACCACTCCTGCTTTGCCCCATCACTGCCAGCTTGTGTCACGCCCGGCCAGAATTAGCTGAGATTCTTAACTATATAACCCCTTCTTAAACAAATTTCTAGTCTTAA
>CM035201.1:968791-981177 GCA_020233015.1 Callinectes sapidus | reverse complement strand
ATTTATGTTTGATACAGGTGGTGAGTGTAGTCTATATATTTTTGGTAGTGTATGGCTAGTGAGGATATGATCGCCCTCTACCTACACAGATCGAAGCCTTCGGAGGCAGGGAGGTGGATGCACTTTTCGGGCAGATGAATTCTTAAAGAGTGAAATGGTCGAGAAGTGCAGCCGACGCGCTTGACTTTAGCTTATCCTACCTGTGTTACGTGTCCACATCCCACCTGTGTACCTATTCAGAACTGCCCCCTCTCCCCCCCCTCTCTCTCTCTCTTTCTCTCCCTCCCTCTCACCTTTGACGGTAATGTTCCCCTTCTCCTCGGCCTCAGCTATCTTGTTCCTCAAAACACACTTGTACTCTCCAGTGTGCTCGGGGTCGCTTCCAATCCTCTCCAGTGTGTATTTCTTGCCGTCGAAGCACATCTTAAGTCCGTCCTCGCCGTCATTCAGTACCTGGTCATTGAGATACCTGTGTGTGGGAGAGAGAGAGAGAGAGAGGTGGAGTGATGCGTTGGGTTCGAATAGGTGTGGTTTGGTGAGGTCTTATTGGGTTTTCTGAGATTTTGTGAGGTTTGGATTGGTTAAGAGAGAGAGAGAGAGAGAGAGAGAGAGAGAGAGAGAGAGAGAGAGAGAGAGAGAGAGAGAGAGAGAGAGAGAGAGAGAGAGAGAGAGAAGGGAGGGAAGAAACTGACAGAAGAAAACATCAGTATTATTAAAAGGCAGAAAAAGAATAATATTACCGAGATGAAAAGGGATACATAATACAGTGAGAGAAGGAGACACAATCATCCAGGCTGGTTTTTCCCTTTCTGTTAGAGGAATTACTACTTTGGAGAGACTGCCATTGTCATCATAACCAGTGACCTACGTTGTTTTTCTACTTTCATTGTTGTTATTGCACCGCAGAGGATGTTTTTCAAAGCACTCATCAGATTGTTTTATGTTATGAATATGAAGCTGAAGAGGGTCAGAGTATCAAAGGAAAGAAGAGTAAGTACAGTAGAAGTAATATCATTCTCTCTCTCTCTCTCTCTCTCTCTCTCTCTCTCTCTCTCTCTCTCTCTCTCTCTCTCTCTCTCTCTCTCTCTCTCTCTCTCTCTCTCTCTCTCGCTCGCAAGATAGATTAATCTTTCTTTACAACCTATTGTTCCCGTGCATATTAATTTTCTTCCTTTATTGTTTCCTTTTTCTTGTCACCTCCTCCTCCTCCTCCTCCTCCTCCTCCTCCTCCTCCTCCTCCTCCTCCTCCTCCTCCTCCTCCTCCTCCTCCTCCTCGAGACTAAAGGTCACGAGATAATGACGCACGTAACCTGAAGGAAGAGGAGGAGGAGGAAAAAGAGGAGGAGGAGGAGGAGAAGACCCAGATAGAAATAGTTAGAGATGCATTACCACTACTCACAAAAAAAATCCTTAGAATACAGGTGCGTTAGTGACCCAGGTGGTACAAAAAGGTGACAGGTGTACTAATGGCCAGGTACAATTACGGGACAGGTACAGTAGTGGTGGTCAGGTTCAAGTACTTACCAGGTTGCCTCGGCCTGCGGTACTGATGTGGCTTCAACCTCCAGTAGGAATTTGTGGTGAGCGATGAGTGTCTTGCCCTCATTAAAGTTGCAGCTCTTGATGTGTGGCGGCGCTAGAAAACGGGAAACACTCATAGAAAACAGGGCACGCGTGGGCAAGCTAAGGTGTCGCCGGAGAAGAGAAAACGTGAGGTGGTAGAGGGAGGGGTGCCCATGGAAAGAAAATGGGACTCACTGGAAGGGAAGAGGTCAGATTATCAAAGTATCCCATAGAAAACGAGATGCCATAGGAAGTGAAGTACTGATATGGTGGAAGTCATGAGAAGTACGGAATATTTTGGCCATAGAAAACGGAATCAAGTTGTACAGAACGAGAACTGATCAGATAGAAAATGGACGAAGCCATACGGAAAACTAGAAATGGAGAGAAACGTAATAGAAACTTGAAATTTCCACATAGAAAAAGGCAAAACACAACAAAGAATATATGAAATTAACACACAGAACGAGAATTAAATAAGCAGGAACAGAGAAAACGAGAAGCAGCGGAGAAAGAAAACGGAAATAGAGCGACGTCAACAAGGAAAATGGCTTAAGGGGAGACTGCAACATTGTCTCGAAAGAAAAGAGCAGTTCGTCTCGTAGAAAATTGGACACGGACAAGAGATAAATAACTGAAACTTGAGTGAAATTGAGCGTAGAATATGACACAGAAAGTGGAGATCAACGAAGGTAACGAATAAAAAGGAGTAAAAAAGACTAGAGAATAACGAAATAAAAAGTTGTGTAAGAGATTCAGCGTGGGTTTGTTTGAAGCTGAAAGAAAAGAAAGTAAAATGTTGAAGAGAAAACGGGGAAGCGGCATAAAAATTGAAAAAAAGAAAAAGGAGAGGCAAAGATGAAAAATATTTGAGAAAAACAAGATAAAAAAAAGATGAGTAAAGGATTCAGCACTGAATTCTTTAATGTAGAGAGAAAAATAGTCTGTAAGAGAAAAAATATATGAAAAATGGATGTGAAAAATAGAAACAAAACTATTTGACATTGAAAATTCCAAAAAATCTAAGACTCACAAAAATTGTCTTAGAAAACGAGAGACTATGAAAAATTTCCCGGCGTGTGGTAATAGAAAATGGAAGACCCCAAGTACTGTAGAAAACGGGAAGTGGTGTAGAGAGAAAACGACGGCTGTGGAGACGGTAACTTAGAAAAAAGAGAAACAGAATCAAATAAAGAAAGAAAATGGGAGTATAAGTTGAGTATTTTAAGTAAATATAGGAAAACATTTGAGTATCATGTGTAAAAGGAATTAACCCCTTCAGTACTAGGACATCTTTTTTTACCTAGAGTTTTCGGTGTGTTTAGACGCTTTTATTGACATTAGGAAGAGTGTATGGCGGTCAGAATATTAATGACCAGAGTCTTCACCGTTTTGATCCCCACATGAGTTTCTGAAGCTGTATAAAATCTCCCAATACTAACCGCAGTTAATATGAAAACGCGTCACCGTACTGAAGGGGTTAAGTAAATTTAGGAAGACATTCGAATCCCTTGTGTATGAAAGGAATTAGAGACAGACGAAAGGAATCAAAGTAACGAAAGAAAACTGGAGGGATATTTGAGTGTTTGAGTCAATTTAGGAACACAGATATTTATGGAGCCCCGGTAGTAAAGGGGAATGAATGAAGGCATGACCAAAAGGAATAAAAAAGAAAACTATTGATATTGAGGAATATTAAAGGTATTCCAGTGTTACCAATGAGGTATAAACATAGACTCTTAATTACGAGGGAGATGAATGGGGCTCTGATCTGGTAACACTGATGCATAAAAAACTAGAACATTATTGTTATTACTATTATTATTATTATTATTATTATTATTATTATTATTATTATTATTATTATTATTATTATGAGTCTTATTTACGGTTTCCATTGATTACTGTTATTTAAAGTAGCACTGAAGCGTACGTAATGACTTGCAACTCGTCTTTATTTAGGATTAGTGATTAATGAACGGCCAAGGCAGTTGTCCAGGCAGTTATGGGCCAGTGGTGGTGATGGTGATGATGCAACACAATAGTGATTAAACATAGGGTCGAATGTTTGTTAATGAGATGATTAGAACAACACAGATGCAAGGTACAACATAAATCATAATCAGAAACACAATAATGAGGGAACCAATAAACTTATAAGAGAAAATGAAATGAAATGGACTAATAAACGAAACGAAATAATGAAAAAAGGGAGAAAATACATGAAATCATACAACCTGAAATAAAAAAAATAAATAAACGAAATAAACTGTTTTGAAAAAATAGATAAACGAAACGAAGAAAAAAACCGAAATGAAAACGAACACAAAAAAATAAAAGTAAATCAACGAAAGGGGAAAAAAACAAAGAAAAAAAGAAGAAGAAGAGTAAAAAGTCCAACGTAAAATAGTCTAAAATATGAGGCGAACTTTTTTCCTTCATTTTTGAGCGTCTACAGTGAACGCAGCTTCTCGCATGCTCCTCTGTGTTAATGAAGTGCTAATGACACGACTAAGAACGTGCGGCACCACCGTCTTTACCTGTTTAATTGTGAGGTCAACAGAAAGAAGCCTTCAAAGCCCAGGTATTGTCCTTACGCTTATGTGTAATATTAATCTTGATAATCTAGTAAAAAGAGAGAAAAAGAGAAAGAGAGAGATAGAAAAGAAGAGAGTCACTTTCAAGGTGCTTCAAGGCGGGTTAATTCATTTTTAAGAGGCGTGTACACCTCAGGGACGTGCTTGGCGTGCGTTCAGGTCCCGGGTACAACATTCACTGTCTGCCCAGGTCACTACGGTAAGTTGTTGAGGCTAATTAGCATCCAGACGCTGGTGTGTGTGTGTGTGTGTGTGTGTGTGTGTGTGTGTGTGTGTGTGTGTGTGTGTCTGTCTTGGTTGTTGATATTTTGTCGTGCTGTTGTTGTTATTGTCATATTTGTTGTTGGTATGGCTGTGTGTGTGTGTGTGTGTGTGTGTGTGTGTGTGTGTGTGTGTGTGTGTGTGTGTGTGTAGTGCTGAGGGAAGCGGTCGTCTGTCCGGCTTACAGATTAGGACACGAAGAAGCAGCCAGCGGGACATGTGTTTAGTGCCTTGGTTTGGGAGAGGAAGGGGCGTCTCCTCCCTCGCCTTTTACCTTCTTCAGCGTCTTGGGAGAGGGAACCCCGGCCTCTACTTAGCTTCCTCTGGCCCTCCTGCGCTTTCTTGGCCTCCCCTTCGGCTCCCTGGCATTCCTGGGGCGCCTCCTTCTGTGTCTTTCCAGCAGTGCCCTTGCTACTCTTCCCGGACACATCCTTCTCATGCACCTTCTTCGCCTTGGGCAGTTCGATGTCCTCCAGTGGAATGTCCTCAATTACCTCAGGAATGTCATCAAAGGACACTGATTTCTTGGGCTGCAGTTTCCCGCGCTTCACTCGACTCACGTCCTCGTTTTCTATATGTTTGGCGTCATTAGGGACCTGTTCCTGCGTGCCGAGGGTGAGGGCCTTGGTGGGGCTGTCTGTGAGGGAGGCGTTACTAGGCAGGGCCAGGTCTGAGTCTCCCTGGTGGTCGGTGACGAGGCCCTGGTAATGCTCCACCTCCATAGTCTGCTTCATTTGCACGATGGTTGATGTCTCCTTGTCCCCGTCATCCACGTCAGACTCAGCTGTGAAAGGGGTGAAGGATGGGTTAATGAGTGCACACCTTTAAATACCTGGGAACGGTTTACCTGTTGACTTTGCTTTTCTCGGAGTTTAAGTATTTTTATGGGCGTATATTTTCTTCTAAGCTGTCTACAAGTTTTATTTTAGGTCACTAGTATTGATCACGATGCGCCATCACATTTGCTTAATAGCCACTCATAGAGAGGACAAGAAAATATGTCTTTAAGAGTTAGCATGCAAATAACAGTGTGGCAGAATGCAATGAGTGCGTTATGGGCTGGAGTTATAATGGGGAGTACTTTATATTCAATTTAATTAGCGAGTAATGTACCTATTAAGCTTGAAAATGATAAAATAAATGATAGTGAAAGTGTTACTGCTGTACCTGGCATCTCCTCACCTGTGATTATCGTCTTGCCGCCTTTCTGCTGTCTGTTGATGCTGCAGGAGGCTGTGACGTGCATTCCCGGCGTGCCCTCCTCCTCATCAGGCTCCACATAGAAGGACGCGCTATCCACCAGCTCCTCGTCTCCTCTGCCGGGGCCTTCCCTCGTCAGCACGTCTTCCTGCATCACCACGTTGACAGCCTTGGTCAGGGAGGACTCGTGGGTGTCTGTGAGCGCCGTCTGTGTCTCGATTTCCTTGGAAACATGAATGGTGGAGGTCTTCCGCCACTGTGTAGGTTCCGTGATCTCCTCCACAGTCGCGTCTTCAATTTGCATAAGTGCCCCCTCCGCGTCCGCCTCACTCGGTATGCCGTTTTCTACTACAGGTCCGGGTATCGCGTTTTCTTCGATCTCGTTTTCGTTTGGAGGTTGCAGTACCGTGAGTTTCCGCCGCTTTTTGGTCTCCTTGGGTTTCTGGTCGCCGTCCGTCGCGCCGTCACTCGCTTTGTTATTGGGCTCTACACTACCATTCGCCTCTGCTTTCACGGGAACATGGAGAAGTCACTGGTTACCTGGCCTACCTGGGCTGCCTACTGTACACCGGGAGTGGGGGGGGGGGCGTACACCTGGGCTTGCTTTCTTTAGGGTGGTGGTGGTGGTGGTGGTGGTGGTGATGATGGGACAGTGGTGATCAAAGTAATAGGAATGAATGAAGATGTGGTGATGCTTTTTTGGGAGGGAGAAGTGAATGGTTGATGGAATTGTGTAAAGAAACGAGATAAATAATGATGGTAATACAAAAATGATATCAATAATAGAATAGGCATAGGATTATCAACATAATGAATAGAAAAATGGTTCTTCACACACACACACACACACACACACACACACACACACACACACACACACACACACACACACACCAGACACACACACACACACACACACACACACACACACGGACTCTATTTAAAAAACTGAACATATAAAATAAAATTGATAATAATTACACATTTCAGCTGACACGTGTCCCATTTTCTGTCACAATAGAAAACGGAGACCAATTCATTAGTACACAAAGCAATATTTACCACAGTTATTGCATTGAATTTATAAAGACATAATTAAATGGTGGTAATGGTGGTGTTAATGGTGGTAATGGTGATGCTAATACACCACCACCACCACCACTACCACCACTACTATCACCAACAGTATTTACAAACAATAAACATTTAATGACAATAAGATGAGAAAAATAATGATAACCAGTAATTAGATAGTTGCATTATTTTTCCCTCTCGTTCCTGGAAGACAAAACAAATGACGAAGAACAAAGAAAGGGAACTATAAAACTGGAGGAATAAAGAACAAAAAATAACAGAAAAACAGACAAAAAAGATACCCAAACTTGAATTCCTGCAAAATAACCCCAAAATTATAAAAAAAAAAAAAAAAAAACAGAAAGACACACAAAAAAGATACCCCAAACTAGACTTCCTGCAAAACAACCACAAAATTTTAAAACACCTGACAGAAAACAAAAAAGAAATCGAGACAGGAGACAGGAGGTGACCCAGAGGAAGGCACACTTGAATTCCTGCAAAATAACCCCAAAATTATAAAAAAAACAAAAACAGAGAAAGAGACACAAAAAAGATACCCCAAACTAGCCTTCCTCCAAAATAACCCCAAAATTTAAAAAACCCGACAGAAAACAAAACATAAATAAAGACAGGAGACAGGAGGTGACCCAGAGGAAGGCACACTTGAATTCCTGCAAAATAGCCCCAAATAATAAAAGAAACAGAGAAAGACAGACAAAAATAGATACCCAAACTTGACTTCCTCCAAAACAACCCCAAAATTTTAAAAAACCCGACAGAAAACAAAACAGAAATTGAGACAGGAGACAGAAGGTGACCCAGAGGAAGCCACACCACAACATCTACAGTGACACATGGACGACTCACTGTTCACTGTCAGGTCAGCCTCTGTGGTCACTGTGCCCTCTACATTGGTCACAGTGGCTACGTAGTGACCAGAGTCCACAGGTAACGCCTCCTCAAAGATTAGGGTGAAAGTGTCCTCTCCCTCCACCTTCATCCTCACCCTACGCTCGTCAGGAGTGTATTTCTTGCCGTCCTTTGTCCTGGGGGAAAAATAGGGTGAGGGTAATTTAGGGTGATGTTTTGTTAAGGGTTTTTTAAGGTTTTTAGGGTGAGGGTGTGGTTTGGTTAGGGTGATGTGGTTATTCTAGGGTGTTTTTTTTTAGGGTGGTTAGTGTTTTTTTAGGGTGTGGTTTGTTACGTGTTTTTTTTAGGGTGATGTGTTTGTTCTAGGGTGTTTTTTTTAGGGTGATTGCTTCTTTTTTTAGGGTGTTTCTTGTTTCACTCCATTTCTTCTTTCCTTCATTCCTTCCTTTCTTCCTTCACTCCATTCCTTCCTTCTTTTCTTTACTCATTCACTCACTCACTCCCTCCCTCCCTCCCTCCCTCCCTCCCTCCCTCCTGTACTCACCACTTAATATCAGGCAGAGGAATACCAAAAGCCTTGAAGGTGAACTTGGAAGCCTGAAACTCCAGGAACTCAGTGTCCTTCAGGTTCTGCAGGATGGTAGGAGGCTCGTGCAGTCTGAAGCGGCCCTTACATGTGCTCTCCCCGTACTCATTGGCAGCCTGAGGGGGTATCGAAGGTATAGACGCTGAAGGGGTAGGTGGTGGGAAGGGGTAATGTTGATATATTGTGGTGGTGGTGCTGGTGGTGGTGTTATGATGAGAAAGAAGGGAAGGGTAACGAAGGAGACAAGAGGAGGTAAATGAGAGGGAAATTGGAGGAGGTAATGAAGAGGAAAAGGAAGAGGAAGAGGTGATAGCAGAAGGATAAGGAAGAGGAGGAGGAGGAGGAGGAAGAGAGAGAAGCGGAGAGGAGCATTAGGTTAAGGAACAAAGATCACGTGTTGTTTTGGAAGAAGCAGGAGGAGGAGGAGGAAGAAGGAGAGGAGGGGGAGGAGGAGTAAGAAGAGGAGGAGGAAGGGGAGGAGAGGTTGAGTAATCTGTTGCCGGAAGTGAAAAGATGATGATGATGATGATGTGTGTGCGTGTGTGTATGTGTGTGTGTGTGTGTGTGTGTGTTTTCTAACTTTAAAATTGCCTCTTACCTTACGAATAATTACCAGAGAGAGAGAGAGAGAGAGAGAGAGAGAGAGAGAGAGATCCTTACCTTCACAGTGTAAGGACCCACAAACTCAGGAGTGGCTTGCAGGATGACCAGGATCTGAGAGGTATCCTGCGCTCCTCTGATGGCAAATCCTTCAGTGTCCTCCCTTACTGGCTTGTCTTTGAAGTACCTGGCATAGAAAACGGGCATTGGTCACCCACACACCTGTTAGCATCATCCTAACTCTCCTAATCCTATTCCGAGTTCCTAATCCTATTCTCAATCGCATATCTGACATCTTAATCGCATTCCAGTCTTCTAATCCTATTCCAATATCCCTAAATCCCATTCTCACTTCTTTATTCATATTCGCGGTCTCTAATCCTATTCTTAATCGCATTTCTGACATCTTAATCGCATTCCAGTCTTCTAATTCTATTCCAATATCCCTTAATCCCATTCCCAGTTCTTTATTCATATTCCCGGTCTCTAATTCTATTCCCAATCGCATTTCTGACATCTTTATCGTATTCCAGTCTTCTAATCCTATTCATAGTTACCCATAATCCTATTCCAATTCCCATAATCCCATTCTCAGTTCTTTATTCATATTCCAGGTCTCTAATTCTATTCCCAATCGCATTCACGACATCATAATAGCGTTCCTATCTCTTCAATACTATCTCCACTCACCATGATCCTATTCCAGTCCTCCTAATCCCATTCCAGTCCTCCTAATCCCATTCCAGTCATCCTAATCCCATTCCAGTCCTCCTAATCCCATTCCAGTCCTCCTAATCCCATTCCAGTCCTCCTAATCCCATTCCAGTCCTCTTAATCCCATTCTAGTCCTCCTAATCCCATTCCAGTCCTCCTAATCCCATTCCAGTCCTCCTAATCCCATTCCAGTCCTCCTAATCCCATTCCAGTCCTCCTAATCCCATTCCAGTCCTCCTAATCCCATTCCAGTCCTCCTAATCCCATTCCAGTCCTCCTAATCCCATTCCAGTCCTCCTAATCCCATTCCAGTCCTCTTAATCCCATTCCAGTCCTCCTAATCCCATTCCAGTCCTCATAATCCCATTCCAGTCCTCCTAATCCCATTCCAGTCCTCCTAATCCCATTCCAGTCCTCCTAATCCCATTCCAGTCCTCCTAATCCCATTCCAGTCCTCCTAATCCTATTCCAGTCCTAATCCCATTCCAGTCCTCTTAATCCCATTCCAGTCCTCCTAATCCCATTCAGAACACATCAGTCGTATTCCCACCACCTCTAATCCTACTTCGATCCTTTATCACTCACCACTTGACGGTCGGAGGAGGATTGGCTTCCCATTCCACGAACAGCTTCACCTCCTTCGTGCCCTCCTTAGCGCACACATCCTTCAGGGGAGTCACGAAGTCCGGCGGCGCCCTCACCCATAGGTCTCCCTGGGTGCTGGCCTCCCCCATGGTGTTGCTCAGCTGGGGGGTGAAAGGGGAGGTTAAAGGGTGGTGGTGGTGGTGGTGGTAGAGAAGGGAAAGGTTGATAGAAGGGGGAGATGATGGTTGGGTGAGGGGGAAGACAGGGGGAGGAGGGGGAAGACAGGGGGGAGGGGGGGAAGACAGGGGGGGAGGAGGGGAAGACAGGGGGGAGGGGGGAATGAGGAATTAAACTGTAATGGTTTTATTTGCTTACAATCGTGGGGAGAAAGAGATTATATTGATATTTGTTTCAGTTTTTCCCTCCTCTAATCATCCTTTCTTTTTTCCTTGACTTCCCTTCCTTTTCCTTCTATTTTCTTCCATTCCCTTCTCTTCCCTTCCCTTATCTTCCCTTATCTTCCCTTTCCTTTCTTTCTCTTTCTTCTCTCCTTTCCTTTCCTTCCCTTCTCTTATCTTCTTCCCTTCCTTTCCTTACCCTTCCCTTCCCTTCCCTTCCCTTCCCTTCCCTTCCCTTCCCTTCCCTATTCCCTTCAATACTCACCACACACTTGTACGTTCCCTTGTCGGTCCTTTCAACACGACGGATCTTCAGAGTGTAGAAAGTGTCATCTCTTGTCATCTTGAACCTTTCGTCTGCCATGATTTCCTTACCATTCTTGAACCTGTGAGAGAGAGAGAGAGAGGTTAAGTATGTCTCAGTAATGAACAAACACTCGTATTTACCTCATTGGCTTGCTGTGTGTGTGTGTGTGTGTGTGTGTGTGTGTGTGTGTTGTGAGGGTGGTGACTTAGGAAATAGACACGTGTATTTGTGAAACTTGTTAGATAGAGTGATTCTTGTTAGCCCTGCTTGTCGCTTTTGATGGATTGACCTTGTTTGTGAGGGATTAAACACACACACACACACACGCACACGCATTCACTTATTACCCATCTCCTTTCCTCCCTTTCCCTTCCTTCCTTTCCCTTCCTCTCTTTCTCAACCTACCTTTCTCTTCCTCTCTCTTTCTTCCTCCCTTTCTCTTCCTCCTTTTCTCTACCTTCCTTTCCCTTCCTGCCTTTCCCTTCCTGCCTTTCCCTTCCTCCATTTCCCTCCCTCCCTTTCCCTTTCCAGTCACTACTTACCATCTGGCATCTGGTTTGGGACTTCCAGTAGCGCGCACTTCCAGAATGACATCCATATGCAGCTTCTTCTCCGTCTCATTGTCCAGTTCTCTCGTGATCTGAGGCGCTGAGTCCTGGGCGATGGTGAAGAAATCTGATACCTGCGCCACGTCATTCACTGCCACCACCTGTTTGAGAGTGGATAGGTGTGTTAGGCAGGTGTGTTTGTTTGGCAGGTGTGTTTGTCTGGTTGGTGTTTGTGTATGTTATCTTGTTTTTTTAATGTTTTGTTTTTGTGAGTATTAGTATTCTATTCACTGCCACCACCTGTTTGATAAGGGTAGGTGTGTTAGGCAGGTGTGTTTGGTGTGTGTGTGTGTTTATTTGGTTGTTAGAGAGTGGATAGGTGTGTTTGGTTGGTGTTTGTTTGGTTGTTTGAGAGTGGTTAGGTGTGTTAGGCAGGTGTGTTTGTTTGGCAGGTGTGCTTGTCTGGTTTGTGTTTGTGTTTGTGTTTGTAATCTTGTTTTTTTTAATGTTTTGTTTTTGTGAGTTTGATAAGCTATGGAAGTGTTTTTTTTAAAGTATTTTTAGGGCTTTAGTGGTTAATTGTGGTGATTCCTTATTCACTCTCCCAGCCTTCCCACTAACCCCCTCCCCTTACTCCACCCCCCACCCCCTTCCACTCCCTCCACCACCTCTCTACTTACTATATACCTACCACAATTCCATCTACCCTCACTCCACCACCCCTTCCCCTCCCTCCACCCCCTTCCACACCCCCCCTCACCCCATCCACTTACCGTATAGGTTCCACAGTCTCCATCTATCATTCCCTTGATAGTAAGAGTCCACAGATGGTCGTTGACTTGCTTGAGGTTGACCCGCTCTGTCGCTTCCACCGGCCTGCCATCCACCATGCTAACGGGAGAGAGGGGGGCGGTAAGGGGAATGGGGGAGCGGTGAGGGGGCCGAGGGGAAGGCTGAGGACATTGAAGCCCCTGAGAACCCTGAGGACCTTGAGGACCCTGGGCACTCGGGGGGGGATTGGGGAAAGTCCTGGGGAGGGTTAAGTGGGGGTGATGCAGATATGAGGGGAGGGGGGGGGGG
>CM035201.1:864033-877599 GCA_020233015.1 Callinectes sapidus | reverse complement strand
TCTCTCTCTCTCTCTCTCTCTCTCTCTTGGATTCCTTCATTTTTTTCATTTACTATTCTCCTTTTCTTCTTTCTCCTCCCTTTTATTTCTATTTTTCTTTTAATTCTCCTCCTCCTCCTCCTCCTCTTCTTCCTCCTCTTCCTCCTTCTCCTTATTCTCCTCCTCCTCCTCCTCCTCTTCTTCTCTCTTCTTTTATTTTTCTATGTCATCTTTTTTTTACTTTTTTTCTTATTTCTCTTCTTTTTATTTTTCATTTTTCCCTATTTCTTCTTTTTGTTCTTGTTGTTCTTGTTCTTGTTTTCTTATTTTTCTTGTTGTTCTCCTTATTTTGTTGTTGTTGTTCTTCTTCTTTTTTGTTCTTTTTGGTCTTCTTTTTGGTCTTCTTCTTCTTCTTCTTCTTCTTCTTCTTCTTCTTCTTCTTCTTCTTCTTCTTCTTCTTCTTCTTCTTCTTCTCTCTTTCTTCTTCCTCTTCTTCTTTTTCTTCATCTTCTTCTTCTTCTTCTTCTTCTTCTTCTTCTTCTTCTTCTTCTTCTTCTTCTTCTTCTTCTTCTTCTTCTTCTCCAATTATTCCATTCATGTTCTTGACAAATTAGCTAAATGAAGACTTCCTTTATCAAAAAATTTCCTTCTTCTCCTGCCTTTTATTATCTTTTCTTCTCTTTCTCCTTATTTATTCTGTTTTTTTTTCCTTTCTATCTATTTTTTTCCTTTTTTTTATTTTTGGGCAGAGATGTCGCTCATATTTTCCCTTTTTTATTGAATTTTGTTTACTTTTTATTGATTTTCGTTTTCTCTTTCTTTCTTCCTTTCGTTATTTCGTCTTTTTATCTCTCTTCCTCTTCTTTTCTTCTTTTTTCTTTCTTTTTCTTTCTTTTCCCTTTATTTACTTCCTCTTTCTTTCCATGCTTTTTTTTTCTTCTATTCTTTTCTTTCTTTTCTTTCTTATTTCTTTATTTCTACTTTCGTTTTTTCCTTGCATGATTTCACTTTTTATTATTTTATTTCCATATATTTTCCTTTCTTTCAGTATATTTCCTTGTTACACATTCATATATATATTTTTTCCATTTCGCCTTCTTTGTTCTTCATTTCTTCATCTATCCACTTTCTCTCGTACGTTATTCATCTATCTTAATTTCTGAATATCTATTTTTCTTATTTCCTAATTTTTCTATACCAAATTGTTCTCTCTTTTCTAATTTCTCTCCATTTTCTCTTTAATTTGCTATTTCTAATACTGTAAGAAATTTTTCTAATGCAATCTTCACATTTCTTTTTCTTTTCATTCTTTCTAATTTGCTTTTTTCTGATATCACTGTAACTAACTCATTTTTCTAACGTAATCTTCATATTTCTCTTAATTTCTCTCTATTTTCTCTCTAACTCACTATGCGTATTACATCTAACTAATTTTTCTCATGTAATTTTCATATTTCTTCTACTTTTTTTCTATATATTCTTTCTAACTTGCTTTTTTGTCTAATACTATATTTAACTCATTTCTATTAACTTTTCTTTAATTTCTTTTCATTTTCTGCCTTACTCGTTTGTTCTAATTCTATATGTAATAAATTTTTCTAATATAACCTTCGTATTCCTTCTAATTCCTTTCTTTATATTCTAACTTTCTAATATAACCTTCGCATTTTCTCCAATAACTTTCTATATAATCTCTAACTCCCTTCTTTCTTCCTTCCAATATTCCCCCCTTAATATCTATTTTTCCTGTAATTTAACCAGTTTTTTTTTAAATATTTTTTCGTGTGTTAATTCTTTGTAACTCCACACCATTTCTTATTTTAATATAACACCACTTTCTCCAATCACTTCCTATATAATCTCTAACTCCCTTTTTTCCTCCAGTTTTCCCTCCTAATATCTATTTTTCCTGTAATATAACCAGTTGTTTTTTTATTATTATTTTTTCGTGTGTTAATTCTTTGTAACTCAACACCATTTCTTATTCCAATAAAACCGCATTTTCTTCAATCACTTCCTATATAATAATCTCTAACTCCCTTTTTTTCCTTCCAATTTTCCCCCCTAATATTTATTTTTTCTGTAATATAACCAGTCTTTTTTATATATTTTTTCGCGTGTTAATTCTTTGTAACTCAACACCATTTCCTATTCGCCATTCCCCATTACTGAGTCACATTGGGGTTACGGAAGGCACATGGGAACATTGGAACATAAAAGGCCCTTAGACCTATTCGTGGCAGTCCCTATGTGAACACCTCTCTGCCTATTTCCACCTATCATCCTTAGCCATTAATTAACTTGTCCAATCTTCTTTTAAAACACTCTAAGTACTAAAGATACGATTACCAAGTCTGTTAATGTATTGGTGTTGTTGGTGTATACATTAATTCTTTCACTACCACGTACACCACAGCATTTCCCTGAAAAAATATTAAAAAAAACTATGAAACTTTAATCACCGAGAAAAATAAGAAAAGACCAATGAAAAGGGATATATTTCAATGTATATTAGAATGCTTTGAGATGGGAGAATTAAGGTGAAAGATCTCAGGGTGTGGTTTATTAAGACGGAATATAAATCAGATCGTAGGAAAAAGTATTGGAATGTTTGCTTGTTGGGAGACCTGGAAACATAGAGGTAGTGGTGGTGGTGGTAGTGGTGGTGGTGGTGGTGAAGAAGATGAAGGATTAGAAGAAATAGAAGAACAAGAAGAAGAACAAGAGAATTATGATGACGATTGTGATGATGATGATAATGATAATAATAATAATGATAATAATGATAATAATAATAATAATAATAATAATAATAATAATAATAATAATAATAATAATAATAATAATAATAACAATAATGAAGAAGAACAACAACAACAAGAACAAGGAGAACATGAACAAGAACAAGAAAATAATGATAATAACAACAACAACACCAACAAAAATAATGATAATACCACCACCACCACCACAACACCCCTTCACCTAACACACCCTTCCCTTCCCTTTCCCAATGGTGAAGAATCAATGACACTCTATCCTTTATTAATAGTTTGCCTTTGTAATAGATGTGGAAGCCCCTTGATAAGATTCCATTGAGATATAACCCTTGACTAAAGCAGCATTTAATCTTGTTCTATCTCCCCATAAGGACACGATGAAAGGCGGTGAGATGGTGTTAGTCAGTGTAGGGCATTGGTGTTAATTCTTTCGTTACAGCGTTACTAATACACTACTAATCTGGTAACGCAAATGTTTTCAAAGTAATGTATCAAAATTCTTCACTTGTGTTACTGTAGAAGAAATAAACAAAAAACACGGAGATAATTTGTTGAGGTGTGCTGTGTTGTGTGTTGTTGAGGTGTGCTGTGTTGTTCTTACCTAATTGTTCTTACCTAATTGTATTGTTACAGGAATGAGTCAAGCTCGTAATGTCCCGTCTTTTAATATTGTTTCATCATATTTATCTTTAAATTTGTGAATACTGTTGGCACACACTACTTCTTCTGGCAATGCATTCCACTGCTCTATTGCTCTGTGTGGAAAGCTGTGTGTTGTTGTATGTTGTATGTTGTGTTGTAAAGCCATTCCCAGCAAAGCATCACTGTTTGGACACCTTTCACCACACTCACCACTAACAACCAACAACCAAAGTTCAATATAATCATTTAATTCATCAACCAGTAAGTAGGGAGTATCGGGCAATGGTGTTGGTGAAGAGAGAGAGGAGACAACAGCAGCAGCAGTAGGAGTGTTCATTGCCCGCCACCCGCCACTCGTCAAAGGATCTCTCCCAGTCAGAAATGTTCATGTGTCAGACTGCTTTACCTTTACTTGACTTGGGGCGCAACTCGTAAATTTAGGAAACACTAGTAAACTCTTCACTATGGTAACAATAACGAAGTAAAATAGTGACATGGGACTCTAGGGAAATTAATATTGGTAACGTATTGAGAGTAACTTGTCTACCTCTTAGTAACACAACCTCTGTATTACTTGTCCTGCGATGCATTTTTCATATCTATTCCGCTTATTATTTGATTTTCTACAGCTTCAGTAACTCCTGTGATACATAAATACATACAAACACATACATACATACATACATACATACATACATACATACATACATACATACATACATACACAAGTGACATATCAAATAACTTTAGTATATTACGAAAGATAAACATTTTTTTCTTTTTTTTCTTAACCATTTCCTCCTGCTCTTCTCTCCATTCCTCCTTTTCTCTCCCTCCTCCATTTTCTCATAACACCTCCATCTCTTCCTCTCTCTCCTCCTTTACCTCCATATTTCTTCTTCCATCTCTGCTTCCTTCATTATTGCGACAAATTGAAGAGATGCTTGAGAGATAGTGGAGAAACAGCAGGGAGGTGGGCCACTAAATTAACTTCCTTTTAACTGAGATTATATATAAGACTTGATGGTAAATAAATATGTATTTTTATTTATCTGTTATTTTTATATTACTAAATTTATATAATCCTCAAGTTTTTATTTTGGTTATTAATGTCGACAGTTTGCATCTCTATAGCATAACCCGTCTCTAAAAATGGAATACCTTGTTTTTCCTCATTTAACCCTTAATTATACACTACGGAGCCATTTTACCAATCATTATCCCACTTTTTACCTCTTTCCCTTCACAATTTCACTATATTTACTAGACTTTACGTACTTATTCCTATTAAACACCCAACTTACCACAGTGTCAGTCTGAACTAATGGGAGTGTCTTATTATTGTTTACATAGTGGCAGTGGCAGAGAGGGGCAGGCTGAATGTGACCTGACCTACGCCCTGTGACCTGTGACCTGCACGTGTGTCAGGCGGGCAGGATGTGGGAGTGCAGGAAATGTGGCAGGCCCGTGTTCTTTGGTGAGGGAAAGGGGAGAGAGAGAGAGAGAGAGGGAAAGAGGGGAGAGAGAGAGGGAGGGAAGATGTGGTTGTTATGTCATTATTACGTCTGTTTTTCTTTTCTTTTTCTTTTCTTTTTTGTTGGTTAGAAAATTAAAAAGAATGAAAGAAATAGAGGGGAGAGGTGGTGATGGTGGTGGTGTGTGTGTGTGGTGGTAATGTGTTAAACTCTACACAGCATACCATACCAGAGGAAATTCGGTAAATCTTCAAAAACCGCTATTGCCATTATAATTGATTAGCGCCAGTTACGTGTGGGGGTCAAATTACTCAGTATGGAAAGCTGCAACAGATGGTATGAAGGGAAGGAAAAGCCAACTGGAGAGAGACTGGTGTTAAAGTAAATATTCACCAACACGACAACCTTAACTTCAATACATACACAAAATAATTGAAGGGTACTTTTATGAATACTCAGCATACTGTGTGGGAAGTCAATAGATAGTGAAGCTGTAATAAATAGATAGCAAGCTCCTCACATACACACACACACACACACACACACACACACTCAGTCAGTCTGTCTCTATTCCACAGCTGAGAGGAAGCAGTCCCTGGGGTTTGACTGGCACCCCAACTGTCTGAGGTGCGAGGAGTGTGGCAAGCGACTCAACCCTGGCCAGCATGCTGAGGTGAGGCACACACACTAACCTAATCTAACCCTTATAACATTAACAAAAGGCAAATTAACTTAACCCCCCAAAATTATCTTAACTAAACCAAACCTAACCTGACCAACCCAACCTAACTTAATTTAACCCTTATAAAATCAACAAAAAGCAAATTAACTTAACCAAAGAAACATTAACATAACCTAACCTAACCTTACCCAACCCAACCTAACCTAATTAAACCCTTATAAAATCAACAAAAAGCAAATTAACTTAACCAAAAAACACTAATCTAACCTGACCCAGTCCAACCTAACCTAATTTAACTCTTATAAAATCAACAAAAAGCAAATTAACTTAACCCAAGAAACACTAACCCAACCTGACCCATATAAAAGCCCCCAATAAGAGTGCCGTTAACATGAGTGCCTCTCCGCAGCACAAGGGGGTGCCGTACTGCCATCACCCCTGCTATGGTGCTCTCTTTGGCCCTCAGCTGTTTGGCCACGGCACACGCAATGAGTGCCACACGTCTTTCGGCAAGGTGGAGAACAGGGACGGCCAGGTGAAGAGGTACGCTGTTGCTGTTGTTGTTATTGTTGGTAATGATTGTGTGTATGTTTGTGTGTGTGTGTGTGTGTTTATGTAGTTGTGTTATGTAAAGTTTGAGTGGTGTTCATATTGTCCTGTCTCCATATCTCCATTTATCCCACGTTTGTTTAAATTTGTCTGTCTGTGTGTGTGTGTGGGTGTGTGTGTGTGTGTGTGTGTGTGTGTGTGTGTTTATGTAGTTGTGTTATGTAAAGTTTGAGTGGTGTTCATATTGTCCTGTCTCCATATCTCCATTTATCCCATGTTTGTTTAAATTTGTGTGTGTGTGTGTATGTATTTGCCTAGTTGTATTATACAGGGTTCGAGTGGGGTTCATAGTGTCCTGTCTCCGTATCTCCAATGTATGTTGGTTGCTGTAACAATCTCCTCTTTTCATCCATTCCAGATATCCACAGTTCTATGTGGAAAACTGTACTTTTTAATGTGTGCATGTGTGTGTGTGTGTGTTTCTATAAGCAATTGTTTGATTTTTTCTAGGGATTTTGTAAAGATGAGAATTTTATTTCATAGAAGTGATAGTAGTAGCAATAGCAATAGTAGTAGTAGTAGTACTTATAATAATAATAATAATAGTAAATTCTGGGACTCTATACCTGCTGCTGTATTTCCACCTTCCTATGACTTAACTTTGCTTAAGATCAAGATTTCACAACATTTATCCCTGACCTTTGTTAAACTCTTTTGAACCAACACGAGGACTGGCAAATTAATGACCTTTTTATTTCACCATCTTCATTGCCTCTTGACCAAATTCCCTCTCTTATATACAAAAAATAGTAATGATAGTGTTTCCCATCCCCTTCATAACAAACCTACCCTTTGATCCCTAACCTAACCTAACCCTGCCATCCTTCCCCTGCCCCTTCCCATAGTGTCTGTCCGTCAGTCTGTGTTAACCATGGTGCTGTAATGTCTGTCTGTGTCTTGGCAGGTCTCATCTAGAATCGAGTCTGAAAACATACAATCAGTTCTACGAGGGAAAACCGGGAGAGATTAAGAGCAGAGAGGTGAGTGTGTATGTGTGTGTGTGTGTGTGTGTGTTGATTTGTTATTTGTGTGTGCAGTTTTCATTATGTTATTTTGATGAGATGTGTTTAAGTTAGGAAGGAGTATTAGAAGTATTATGTATGGTGAAACATTGATATCTATACACTGTTGTTAGTATTCATCTATCTGTGTATCTATTTACTTATCTGTGTGTGTTTGTGTGTGTGTGTGTGTGTGTGTGTGTGTGTGTAAAGAAAGAAGTTTGGTATATATTTTAAAGTTTGTTTCATTATTGTTCTATTTCTTTGTTATTATTATTTGAGTTTTTTGTTCACGTATTTGTTCAGTTTATTGTTTGATTTTTGTATATTTTTCTTTGATTTTTTTAGAGTTTTACGAGTTTTTTCCCAATTATTGCCTTTTTATTGTATATTTTTGCATTTATATCATTCTAACACCCACCACCACCACCACCACCACCACCACCACCACCACCTCCTCCTCCTCCACAGGTGAATGGGCGGATGATACTGGAGGGAGTGCTAAAGATCTACTGGGGAGTGAGAAACGTCATCCACCTTAAGGAAGAGGATGACCAGCGGACTTTTGCCATCCGCCGCCGCTCCACCGCCTCCACCACCTCCACCACCTCCACCTCCACCTCTTCCACTGCGCCAAACGATGATTTTTACTCGGATAGCGATGAGGTGCGTGTGTGTGTGTTTGTACGTGTGTTTGTGTTTGAATTGAGAGGCCGAGTTCAGATTGGAGGTCAAAATTAGTTCCCCAAATGTGTTCAGATTGGGAAGTGTTCAGATTGGGAAGTGTTTGAGTCAAGAGGTACCACTGTAGTTCCATTTCCTTCAGTGTGTCTTCATAAAGGTGTCTTATTTGTGGTACTGTCTTTGTGGGTATTCTTTGTTATTTCTTCGTAGTTTCCTGATGTTCTTTAGCATGTGTGTGTGGTGGCCAGTGCTGTATTAATTAATGTGCGTTTTATCTGTTTTATTTGCTGTTCTCTTCTTTTTTTCTTGTTATTTTATGTTATTTTGGTTGTCAGTTTAATATTTACTAGTCTATTTGTTACTAAAGAATTTACATGTTACTTCAACTACTACTATCATTAATGTGCGTTTTATCTGTTTTATTTGCTGTTCTCTTCTTTTTTTGTTGTTATTATATGTTAATTTGGTTGTCAGTTCAATATTTACTAGTCTATTTGTTACTGAAGAATTTACATGTTACTTCAACTACTACTATCATTAATGTGCGTTTTATCTGTTTTATTTGCTGTTCTCTTCTGTTTTTGTTGTTATTATATGTTGATTTGGTTGTCAGTTCAATATTTACTAGTCTATTTGTTACTGAAGAATTTACATGTTACTTCAACTACTACTATCATTAATGTGCGTTTTATCTGTTTTATTTGCTGTTCTCTTCTGTTTTTGTTGTTATTATATGTTGATTTGGTTGTCAGTTCAATATTTACTAGTCTATTTGTTACTGAAGAATTTACATGTTACTTCAACTACTACTATCATTAATGTGCGTTTTATCTGTTTTATTTGCTGTTCTCTTCTGTTTTTGTTGTTATTATATGTTGATTTGGTTGTCAGTTCAATATTTACTAGTCTATTTGTTACTGAAGAATTTACATGTTACTTCAACTACTACTATCATTAATGTGCGTTTTATCTGTTTTATTTGCTGTTCTCTTCTTTTTTTTTTTGTTATTATTTGTTATTTTGGTTGTCAGTTCAATATTTACTAGTCTATTTGTTACTGAAGAATTTACATGTTACTTCAACTACTACTATCATTAATGTGGGTTTTATCTGTTTTATTTGCTGTTCTCTTCTTTTTTTGTTATTATTATTTGTTGATTTGGTTGTCAGTTCAATATTTACTAGTCTATTTGTTACTGAAGAATTTACATGTTACTTCACCTACTACTATCACCACCACCACCACCACCACCACCACCACCACCACCACCACCACCATCTCTTCTTACAGGAACAGCCCCTCTGGTGTGACGACCCCCCAGTTAACGGCCGCCACACCCCCACCGCTCAGCCCCCCACCTCCCCCCAGACCCCCAAACCCCAGCCACCCCCCACCCAAACCAGAAGGGAGGAGGAGGACGAGGTGGAGGAGGAGGAAGGGAGACAGGAAGATGAGTGGAGTGGGCAAGATAGTACATTAAAATCCACTTCTACTACTACTACTACTGCTACTACTGCTGCTATCTTAGACAACCACCACCTTGACTCCACTAACAATAATAATAGCAAAAGTGAAGAAGGAAGTGGGGATGTGGAAGGGAGTGGAAGGCAAGAGGAGAGGAGTTCCGCTACCACCACTACCACTGCTGCTGCTGCCGCCGCCTCCACTCCAGTCCGCCGAGCTGCCACCAAGACGGGCAGCTCCGCCATCCGCCGCCGCCCAGGAAGACGGATGGACAAGACTAAGCTCAAGGTGGATGCATTGCTAACCTAACCTAACCTAACCTAACCTAACCTAACCTAACCTAACCTAGCCTAACGTAACCTAGCCTAACGTAACCTAACCTAGCCTAACCTAACCTAAACTAACCTAACCTAACCTAACCTGACCTAACCTAACCTAACCTAACCTAACCTGACCTAACCTAACCTAGCCTAACCTAACCTAAACTAACCTAACCTAACCTAACCTGACCTAACCTAACCTAACCTAACCTAACCTAACCTAACCTAGCCTAGCCTAACGTAACCTAACCTAGCCTAACCTAACCTAAACTAACCTAACCTAACCTAACCTAACCTAACCTAACCTAACCTAACCTAGCCTAACGTAACCTAACCTAACCTAACCTAACCTAACCTAACCTAACCTGACCTAACCTAACCTAACCTAACCTAACCTAACCTAATGATTTGAGTTTGCTGAACCTTAAGTTTTTAGAATTAATGATGATATTGAGAGTTAATGATGATATTTTAGAGTTACTGATGATATTGAGAGTTAATGATGATATTTTAGAGTTACTGATGATATTGAGAGTTAATGATGATATTTTAGAGTTAATTGAGAACTAACACACACACACACAAAACATTTCAACATTCACACACACACACAAAACATTTCAACATTCACACACACACACATGCACACACAAACACACAATAAACTCCACCCTAATCTAACCTAACTTAACTTAATGATTTGATTTTGCTGAACCTTAAGTTTTTAGAGTTAATGATGATATTGAGAACTAACACACACACACACACACACACAAAACATTTCAACATTCACACACACACACGCACACACATTAAACCCCACCCTAACCTAACCTAACCTAACCTAACCTAATTTCAAAACTCCAAACCTCAAATATATACAAATAACAATGATACTGAAAACATCCAAAACACACACCCTAACCTAACCTAACCTAACCTAACCTAACCTAACCTAACCTAACCTAACCCCCACAGCGAAGATGCTCCATTAACGGCCACTTCTACCTCCGCGAGACCAGCAGCTTCACCCCGCCCCACGCCTCGCCCTGCAGCGTGTGGATCACCTCCCTGGTCACTGTGGAGGAGGTCCTTAGCATGCTCCTGGAGAAGTATAGGGTGGAGATGTCGGCCAGGAACTTTGCGCTCTTCGTCATAAAGGACAATGGGGGTGAGGTGGGGGATTGTGGGTAATAGGATGGTGGTGTAGGATAGGTAGGATACTAGTTTGTGTTGTGTGTTGAGGGTAGGGTAGTGTTGTGTTGGGGAAGGATATGTAGGATTGTTTTGTATGTGTTGTGTGTGTGTGTGAGAGAGAGAGAGAGAGAGAGGAGGTGGAGCAAAGAGAAGAGGTAAAGATAGAAATAGAGATAGAGAAGAGAAGAGGAGGAGGTAGAGTGTAGAATAAAGAAGAGAAGAGGGTAAACAGGATAGGGAAGGAGAAAGGAAAGATTATGATTGTAAGAGGAGAGAAAAGGAGAAGAGGAGAGGAAAGAAAATAAGAGAAGATCAGCAGAAGAGAGAAAAGGAGGAGATACAGAAGAGATAGAAAAGAGAAAGAGAGAGAGAGAGAGAGAATAGTTTTGTTGTGGTAATCTTTTTTGGAACAGTAATAAAGGGAAGAAATGTGGAAGTTAAAGAGGTGAATGGAATGTGTGTTGTGTTGTGTTTGTGTTTGTTTTTGTGTTGTTTTTTGTGTTGTGTTTGTGTTTTTGAACAGTAATAAAGGGAAGAAGTGTGGAAGGTAAAGAGATTAATTGAATGTGTGTTGGTGTGTTGGTGTGTTGTGTTGCAGAAAGAATGCTGTGTGTTTTTTTATGTGTTTATAGAATGTTTTAGAGTAGAATGTTAAATGTTTATCTGTTCCTTTCTCTTTTCTCTCATTTCCTTCTCCTTTCTGTTCTTGTCTTGTTTTTCTCTTCTCTCTTTCTCTTTTGTATCTCTTCTGTATCTGTTTCTCTCCTTTCTCTTTTCTCTCATCTCCTCCTTTCTGTTCTTGTGTTGTTTTTCTCTTCTCTCTTTCTCTTTTCTATCTCTTCTGTATCTCCTCCTCCTTTTCTCTCTTCTGCTGATCTTCTCTTATCTTCTCTTCTTTTCTCTTCTCTTCTCCTTTTCTCTCCTCTTACAATCATTATCTTTCCTCTCTCCTTCCCCATCCTGTTTACCCTCTTCTCTCTCTCCTCTTCTCTTCTCTTCTCTTCTTTATTCTACACTCTACCTCCTCCTCTTCTCTTCTCTATCTCTATCTTTACCTCTTCTCTTCACTTCCTCATCCTCCTCTCCTTCTCTATCCTGTTTACCCTCTTCTCTCTCTCCTCTTCTCTTCTCTTCTCTTCTTTTCTTTATTTTACACTCTACTTCCTCCTCTCCTCTTCTCTTCTCTATCTCTATTTCTATCTTTACCTCTTCTCTTCACTCCACCTCCTCACTTCCTCCTCCTCCTCTCCTTCTCTATCCTGTTTACCCTCTTCTCTCTCTCTCTCCTCTCCTCTTCTCTTCTCTTCTCTTCTCTTCTCTTCTTTATTCTACACTCTACCTCCTCTTCTTCTCTTCTCTATTTCTATCTTTACCTCTTCTCTTCACTCCACCTCCTCACTTCCTCCTCCTCCTCACCTCCTCCTCCTCCTCCTCCCCACAGAGAGGCGTCGTATAAAAGATGAGGAGTACCCACTGATAACGAGGGTAATGCTGGGACCACACGAGGAAGTGGCGAGGGTGTTCATTGTTGACGCACACCACACTGAAGAGATTTCCCCCCAGGTGTGTGTGTGTGTGTGTGTGTGTGTGGGTGTGTGCGTGTGTGTGTGTGTGTTGTTGGTTTGTTTTTCTGTGTTTTTATTTTTTTATTTTTTTTTTTTTTTATGTTTTGTTCTTTTTTGTGTTTTTTTTTCTGTTTTATTTTTTTGTTTTTGTTTTTATGTTTTGTCTTTTTTGTGTGTGTTTTTTCTGTGTTTTATTTTTTGTTTTGTTTTTGTTTTTTTTATGTTTTGTTCTTTTTTTGTGTGTGTGTTTTTTCTGTGTTTTATTTTTTTGTTTTGTTTTTGTTTTTCATGTTTTTGTCTTTTTTTTTTTGTGTGTGTGTTTGTGTGTTTTCTGATCTTGGTGTTTTTTGTTGTTGTTTTTTACCTGTTTCTTTGTTTTTTGTGTGTTTTTTTGTATCTTAATTTTTTTATATTTTTGTACCTCTCTCTGTCCTTTTCTTTCCCTTTTCCTTTGTCTTTCTCCTTTTCTCCCTTTCTCTCCTTCTCTCTCTCTCTCTGTCTCTCCTCCCTTTCCTTCCCTCCTTTCCCTTTCCTTCCCTCCTTCTCTCTTCTTTCTCCTTTTCTCTCCCTTCCCTTCCTCTCCCTTTCCCTCCCTTCCTCTCTCCTCCCATCACCATCACTCCCTCTCTCTCTCTCTCTCTCTCCTGCAGGTGGCTCAGTTCCTTAACCTGAGCCTGGCAGAGTGTCGGGCCATCCTGCAGCAGTACCAGCAGGAGGAGGTGCGACAGATCAAGGCTATCAGGCAGAAGTGAGTGGTGGTGGTGGTGGTGGTGGTGGTGGTGGTGTTTTGGTTGGAAATGTTAAGGAAGAAGTAGATCAATGTAGATAGACAAGGAAAGAGTAAATAAGAGGAAAATCAATGAAAAAAAGAGAGAATAATAAGAAAAAAGAAACTGGGAAAAGTACCTACTATAGATGAAGTGAAAAAAAATGGAGGAAAAAGAAGGTTTATTATGAAAGAGGAATGTGATAAAAAAAAGTAGATAGGAAGAAAATGAAGGAATATGGAAGAAAGGTGAATTAGAAGTAGATAGAGAGAGTATGATAAAAGTGTAGATCAGAAGAAAATGAATAAAGATGAAAGAAAGGAGAAGGAAGAGTAAATAGAGAGAGAATACCTAAGAGAAAAGATAAAAGGAACATGATAAAGAATAAATAAAATGAGAG